>BRXY01000241.1:0-59599 GCA_030267945.1 Triparma strigata
ACCCTAACCCTAACCCTAACCCTAACCCTAACCCTAACCCTAACCCTAACCCTAACCCTAACCCTAACCCAGTTTTTTTCTGGTAGAAATACTTGCACGGAACACTGCAACTACCGAGCGTCGGAATACTACCGAAAACTCCGAGCGGAAATATAAATAGGAATTTACTACTGAAATAATGATTAGGATAATTCCCCTTTAATCTAATAATCCGATATTCACAATTCCTTCTCACTCCCACCAGCACTGTCAAACACTAGACGCTTGATCTCGCCCACAGCAAAAAGGTCGCCCTCTAGCTCGGTGCTCCCCAGCACCTCTCCGTTTAGTGAGATCCTCAAGAACTTTCCTCCGTTTGGAGCGTCGAACACTTCAATCTTGAGGCAACTAGCGTACTCGGGCCAGACACTAGGGTTCTCTAACCTCAGCGCACATATTGCGCCAATCAGTGTCGAATCATGCGCACTTATTATGGAGACCGGAGTGCCATCGTCTGCCTCCACCACCTTCATCAACAATCTCACAAACGGGCCCATTGCTAGACTCGCCATCTTCGGATGCCGCAGCAATTTAAACCACCTACCGGCTGAGTGCAGCATTATTTTCTGCGACAAGCGTAACGAGCAACGAGTTAGAATTGCGTGGGGGTCCCAAATCGTCGCTTCGCTCCTCGTACCTTCTGCTCCTCTTCTGTAATTGACGATGGAAGAAGCTCACGAACTAGTAAGCACTTCGTCACTTCGCTCAATTGTCCCCACGGAAGCGGCTTATCCGCTGCAGCCGCTGCATTGCTCACATCCTTCTCCTCCCCAACCCCAAAGCTGACTGAGTCCGCCATCTGTCCAAGCAGGCCCGAAGCGCGCAAAATACTCGTCGCCTTCTTGGCCAGCGGGACCATGCTCTCCTCCGCCATTTGAAACTCCTCCGTCTCCGTCAAAACTTTTTCTAATGCAACCTGTTCCTTGCTATTTCGAGGCTGCGGATCCGGAATCATTATCTGCGTGTAGCTCGCCTCTACTTTGAACACTGGAGGAGGGGCTTCTGCATTGTCGAACATACCCATGAGGGTCCCCTGAACGCTCTGGAGTGTACGCGGGAAATCCGTCGAGTACACTGTAACGTCGCTGGGTTCGACGCTCAATCCTAACGTTTCGTCGAGCTCGGCCTTCAGCTGAGCGCCCAATGCGATCATCTGAAAAAGCCCGAGCTGCGACAGCTGACCGAAGATGGGGCCGCCCTTAGCCAAATGCTTTGACTCCGTCGGCATCCCAGAACGAGGCGACGAAGAGTCTAGGAATTCGTTCAGATCACTGTCCTTGACGACTTCCGTTGTTCTCTCAATGGCCTCTAAGGTTTGCTTATCAGGAAGAGTCGACGCCCAGTAGGCCTCGTCTGCCATGGGAGTAATAGGCGAGCGATCACCGTGCCGATGCAGTATCACTACTCGTGAAAGCTTTAATCCCGTGACCGATGTAGGCTCACGGCCGTCTACCTGAGATAAAAATACCCCTAGGAAGAGCAACAGCGTGAAGGGCGTCATCGTCATCGTCAGCAAAACGTGTTCTCCTACAGTGACTGTACTTTGAGTACATTTCCAAGTTCAGCCTGAAAGATGTCCATAAATCTCCGCTCATTATCATCCAATTACTACATCGCATATTCAACTGCCCTCTTACCAACGCATATCAACCCAACCCCACTCCACTCTCACGACGTATCCCCGTAACAATAGATAATGCAATTATTGGCCTCCTATTGCGCAATTTTGTTTTGCATGCCGAATCTGAATCAATTCCTCGTCAGCGGCTCGATGCCGCCCCTCCCGACACCAACACCGTCCCAGACGATGTCCCATACGATGTCGTCGAATTACAAGAGGCCCATAATTTTCTCAGACGTCGATGGTACACTGGTTCAGTACGAGGACAAGGAGGATGACGAGGACCTGGATGCCGATGAAGCGCTGAAGCGAAGCGACTTCTTGGACTCGCTCGTCTCGATGCCCGCCACTTCGACCGGCAAGGTCGGCTATATATCTCCGCGCACGCTGGAGCTCTTGTGCAGGATAAAGGAGGAATACGACGGCTACGTCTGCTTGGTGTCGGGAGCAAGGTGAGCAGAGCAACAAAGCTCAACAAAGCTCAACATTTCTGACACCATCATCGTTTTATTCTCGCAGGACGTCCACTCTCTCGCAGCGGGCTCCTTTCTTTGTCCACGAAGGTAGGAGCGCCATCGACGCCTTCTCCAGCGAGTCTGGCGGCCGCCTCTTTGTCAACAAAAACGAAGTAAACGACCATGGACTCTTCGAAGAGCTGACGTTCTACGGCGAGCGACATGATTTGGCTCCGCTGAGCTCCCTTAAAGCTAAGCTCAGGGAGGCGAACTTCGTCGTTGACGACCGAGACTACACGCACCAGTTTCGCTTGCGCCGCTCCAAGCAAGAAAACGACGCGATGAAGGCTGCCTTCGATGAGCTGCTCGTCAAGAGCGAGACCGGGGTCGAAGGCGTAAGCAAGACGGCGAATCTGGGTTGTTCTGACTTCTTCCCCTCCACAAGCGGCAAGAGAAGCGTCGGTGCGTTTCTCACTTCGAAGATGAGAGAGTTGAACGAGATCTCTGATACTGCTGGACACAAAAGAAGGCTCTGCGTCTTTACGTGCGGTGACGACGACAACGACGTTGAACTGGCCAAGGGGGACTTTGTGGATTTTTCGATCTTCCCGAAGAAGGTGAGAAGGGTCATGCTTCATCTGAGGACAGCAGCAGCAACAGCAGAATCTAATAGCGCTTGCCGCCGCCGCACAGAACGGGGCTCGAGTCAAAGCAGGCGAAGTGGAAGGATTAGTGCAAATTGAAGAGGGGGAGAAATTGAATCGGTTCAGCTTCACGGGAAGAGAGGTTGAAGATAGCAGTGGTAGGAAGGCTTGGGAGCAGCTGAGGGAAGACATATATGCGACTGAACGAATGCTGGTAGCGATAATCGACGAAATCGAAAAATGAATTTAATAATCTTATGCTGCTTTACTTTATTTTACATACTTTCCTCTTGATCTAGTTCAAGAAGACGTAGCGCTCCTCAAAGCTCGTCTCCTCCAGGACGCCGGTCCTCTCGTTAATAGCGAGCTTCAAGTTCCCCTCGAACACGTGGTCGCTCTTCCTCGCCTCACCCACGAAAAAGGCTGCGAGCTCAAAGCTGCGGCGAGTCAAGCGAACGTTAAGATTGGGTTAGACATTGCATCGTTGTGTGTTGCCGTGTTCGCTCCTCGTCGTCGTCAAAAATTCTCACCTCAACCTCACGGCCTCGGCGGAGTGGCTAGTCGAGAGGTAGGCCTTGTCGTTGTCGACGGCGCCGTACTCAAAGTTGTTCTTCTCTGGGTGCCACTGGGTGGCGTAGATGGCCTTGTCGGCGCTCTTGGACTCGATGGTCGACACGAAGTTCTTCCCGTCCAAGTCGTCGTTGGTGGAGATCAAGTTGAAGGTGTCGGTCAAGAGCTCGTTGGCGAGGAAGTCCTCGGTGGCCACTCCGTGCTCGTGCATGTTCATCGTGATCTCGTAGTTCCCGGCCAAGTCCGCGACGATGCCGTCCTCGGGAAAGGCCCTGCTGCCGGAGATGGCATCGGTGAAGTCCAGCGCAAGAGAAATGTTCTCTGCGCTGAACATGCCATCGATGATGGAGTCGTCCTCTCCCACCAGCTGGTTGATCCACTCGAAGCCGAGGCAAGTGCCCCACATGGGGTAAAAATCGCCGCTCTCGTCGCCCTTCACCTTGAGGGCGTACAGGTCGCGGGCAGCCTGGGGCAGAGTGGCAGCACCTCCCATGAACAACAGACCAGAGGTCTGCTTGTAAATCTCCTCGATCTGCGTGCTGTTGGCGGTGAAGGGAACCCTAAGAGTCCTTCCTCCTCCTGACTCAATATACTTCACATACGATGCTGCCATGTACTCGTGGGTGGAATTGTAAGGATGGGACATGACACTGGAAAGGTGAAGAGAGGAGAGAGGACAGAGGAAAGCAGAGACCACGACGGAGAGAGTTTATATGGGTGAGATGGAATAGATCGGACCGCGGCAGTTCAAAGCAGGAAATAGGCATCATAATAGGGCATTAAACGCACTTACGCGATAACTGGTCGGTCAAATCCGGATGCTATACTAAAGGCGGTGCCTAGAAGGAGCATCGTTGACCTTGATAGTGTCGACATCTTGAATTGTCGACTTTGAAAGCAAATTTGTTAATCACCTGGAAAGTGCTAGGGACCAAAAGGGCCAAAATGTCGACCAACGAGGACCTAGAGTCGTGCCCAGTTGTTCCTACCCCTAACTCCAATCCACTTGAGATCGATGAGTCGTCAGAACTGAACCCATCGTCTTCTAAACCTGAGTTAAGAGGGATCTTAAATTTGCTTAGCGGAGGTAGGCTGCCGTAGGCTCAAGTGATTTATTTGTGCACCGCCTGTGATTTGTGCATCGCCTTTAGTAGTAGTATGGCATCCGCCTTTTTTTAGTATGGCATCTGGACACGCATAGCCCCTAACCCTGCCCTCCAAACAGACATCTCAGCGCCGTCTTCCTTATCAGAAACCACTGTAACTCACTACAGCATGCCTTCAAGGGAGTACGTTGCCACCAAAGCCTACATCTGCCTCTACTTCAGTGCTGCCTGGTGTCCTCCCTGCCGAGCTTTCTCCCCGAAGTTGAGTAAATGGGCGAAGGAACACGAGGACGATGTGGGGGTCATATTCGTCTCTCACGACACGAGTGAGAAGGAGATGCTGGGTTTCGTGCAGAACAAGGTGAGGATCAATGGGCGGTTCCGCTCCCGCTTTTCACAGGCGATCGACCGACACACACACACACACATACACACACTAACACACCTTTACTGCAGAACTTCGCGTTCATGCCCTTTCGGGACAGGACATTCACCACTCTGAATCAAATCCTATCCGTGAGCATGCTCCCCACTCTCGTGATCGTAAATAGATCCAACGGAAAGGTCATAACACACTGGGGGAGGACTTGCGTTGAGAAGAACCCCGACCATTGCGTAGAGGAGTGGAAGAACGGCAGGGCGGGGGTGAGCTGGTTGCAGACGCTCTGCACGATTTCCTGAGAGAAAATAATTATCAATAAATTCATGTCCATATTCTATGTTTTAAAAGAACCTTTCGACTATGATTTCTCGAGTCCTCTTCTCCCACGCCTTCTGGCTCTGCTCCAGATCTCCTCCCTCCGCCTTTGCGAATTTGTCCTCGGTCTCGCCCGCCGGCACCTCCTTGGCGTATTCGGGACAAACGTTCTCGTAGTAATCTTTCCAGCCCTCCTCGCCCAAACAAGTGACCACGCTCTCCTTGAACTTGCAGGGACTGGCGGTGCTCATGATGACAGTGTCGGGCCCCTCCCACCCGAGTTTTTCAGCGCACTTTATGGCGACGCAGGTGTGAGGGTCGGCGTAGTACCCGAACTCGATTTTGTATTTCTTCATCGTCTCCTTCAGCTCTTCGTCCGTCACCCGTTCGCTCTTGAACTCTTCCTGTATGATCTTAACGAACGCCTCCTCAACGACGACCTTCCCGTCGTTATAAACCCCCTCCATCCAACCCTTGACGCGGTCCTCGTCTCCTCCGCTCTTGTAATACAAGATTCTCTCCATGTTGTACGGGACCTGAATGTTGATGGCGTCGCTCAATGTCATGTGCATGACGGGATTGCGGCTGCACCGAGCGAAGAGACGAGTCAGAATGCGTTTGTTAAGATCAGATGATGAAAACGTGCTTGAATCAACTCGCGCTCACCTCAAATCACCGTTGTTAAATGTGCGAAACGTGACGTCGTTGACGTTTGTTGCGGCCGAAATGTGCCTGATCTGCAACCCGGAGAGCTTGCTCAAGTAGCACGCCGTTATGTTGCCCATCGCACCGGTGGGAATTACGATATTGATCTTGCTCACATTTTTCTCCTTATTCGTCGGGTTCTCGAGGGCCCGGAACACGGTCCAGAAATAATGAACCATCTGCGCCAAGGGCCTGCCGATGTTGTAGCTGTTGACTCCTGCCAGGCCCGTCTTCTGCATGAAGGCCGCGTCTGACTGGAGGCTCTTGATCGGGGCGTCCATGTCGTCACCCGATCCCTCAAACTCGACCACTACTATGTTTGGCGAGGCCAGGAGGGAGGTCATTTGGCGCCGTTGGAAGTCGGAGATCTGCCCAGCGGGGTAGAAACACATGGCGTTCAGATTCGGGTTGGCGCAGTGCTTTACGCCAGCGAGGGCCGCAGGCCCCGTATCTCCAGTGGTGCTCAGAATCAAAGTCCTGCGAGAGTTAGAATGAATAGCTTTGAGTTGGGAATCGTCTCGCTTTCCCCTCACATCTCACCTCTTCTCTTCACCCTGGCTCGGGGTGAAGTAACTTATGAAGCCGGTCAAGAGCTGGAGTCCGAAGTCCTTGAAGCAGAAAGTCGGGCCGTGGAACAGCTCGGATACCAAGTTCCCTCCCGAAGCGTCGGGCTGGGAGAGCTCCACTCTGTCAGTTGAGTGGAACAAGGAGAAAGCGGAAGCGATGATACCCTTGAGGTCGTCGTCGGGTATCTCACTCGCCGGCACGAAAGGTCTTAGCACGGCGTACGCCAGGTCGTCAAACTGCAGGCCCTTCATGCCTTCCAACTCGACCTCGCTGAAGCGCGGTATGAGGTTGGGGACGAAAAGGCCGCCGTCAGGAGCGTAGCCCGAAGTCAAGGCGGAGGAAAAGGTGGACGTAATGGAGGAGGAGCGCGTCGACTTGTAGTGGGTCACCGTGTCAGAAGGCATGCTGAGCGATTCGAGGGCCTGGAATTCACCTCGACGCAACGCTCTGTGGTTCAAGGGGGCGGTTTTTTGGCTAAATCATGATCCCAGAAAATATGTAAACTGTAGATTGGACCCAAAATCAATCCACATAACGAACTGATGGCTTTTAAATTGCTCGCGGCTTTCCTCCTGTGCCTCTTAATTTCTACTTCCGCCTTCAATCCATCTTCATTCTTTGTATCAAGAGCAGCACAAGGCAGTGTTAGCTCTGCCTCAGTGAGTCGGGGCCGTCACTCCTTTCACACTCCAAAATCATGTCAAAAAACACTGTCGGGGTCACAAACTCAAAAGGCGACGACTCTCCTCGCTGCTCCTGACAAAGACAAGGAACTCACCCCTCCCCTGATTGCTGAGATGCTCGAGAAGACCTTCGTTGACGCTTGCATGCAGCTGAGCAGCGGTTATGTCGATGTCCTGAAGCTCTTCATAGTCGCTGGCAAGGCCGCCTACGAGCGCGGCTTAACGATCCCGCAGGTTCAGCTCGAAATATCCCAGTGCAAGACGCAGACCGCGGGGAGGCCTCTTATGCAGGAGGAGATAGACTTGAGAACCGTTTGGCTGTCGTTGGTGTATTTGACTCTCGAGGTGAGAAGCGCACATGCTGTACGTCTAAACCGATGTACGTCTACACACCAGTATTCTAATTCGTCACCTCACTCCTCCACACACTAGCGGGTCGAACACAGGAAGGGCTCCTCTGTTGGCGAGACCGTTGGCCCTGACCTCCGCCAGAAATTCTACACATTCGTCTACGACGTGGTGAATGCCAAGAAGCAGGGCTACACTCTTCAGACGTTGAAGCTCGAGCAGATGATGAGGAATAGCGAGGGTGAGCCGAGCGAGATTGCTGAGAAAACGAGCGCGCTGGCTCCGCAGCAGCGTCAGATGGAGGAGGCCATCCTGTCGCAGTCAATGCGGTTAGTGTTTCTTACCCTAACGGTGCTTGATGAGACTAGCGAATTTGAAAAGAAGGACGGGGACGACGACATAATCCCCCGGCCTCCCATTCCAGGAACATGAAGACATTAAATTTTTCATGCCAAATCAAACGCTTAAATAAAATTCATTATAAATCCATCGTCCATCCATGCCAGCCCCTTACTTGCTATAACTCAACTGCGCACTCGTTCTCGTCATAACAAGTCAAATCGACCCTACCACACGGGAGGAGCCTGCCAGCCTTCAACAGACCGAACTCAACCTCAGCCCTGACAAGCCCCTTGGCCGACATAGAGAGCGTGCCGACATCCCCTCCGAACGTCACCTCGAGGTCGCAATAGACCTTCCCCTCGGGTATCGACCTCGTGCTCTTTGTCTCGCTGTTGTCAACGCCCCCAAACACATTCTGCAGCGAGCCCTGGGTGGACGTCACCTTCCTGAACCCCAAATTGGAAACGGAGAAGCGGAGGCGGTTCTTTCCACCCTCGTAGACAATCTTCCACTCCCCGTCCTGTCCGGTAGTGAAGTCACCAACCTCACAAGCGCACTTTCCCCCCTCCTTGAACTTTATCACCGACCGCACCTGCGGCTGTGAAAAGATTGGAAACGACGAATTAGATAAAAATAGAATTGGGCAAAAGTAAGCTCCTGGAATTTTCCTCACCTCGTCGGGCAACATGGCCATCAGCGTCTGGTCGAATACCTGCAGCGACGACAAGACATTAGACAACAATTTCACAACACAACTTAATTTTAAGTTAGCCGCCTCCTCACCTTGGCGTTCGAAATATCTATGCGAGAACCGTAGAGATCCGACGAAAAATCCTTCTCGGCGACGCCAGTGAGGAACCATTGCACCTCCCACGACGTGCCTTCCAGGTTCGCTGCCGGGATTTGAGCGCTGGTGTAGGAAGGCTTGGCTTTTGCTTTCGGCTGCCTACCCTCGAGCCCGTCGGGTTTCAGCGTCTTGTCGGCCTCGAACGCTGAGCTCAAGCTGTTGAATAATCCACCGAACAACGAGCCGTCCGAGCCGTCAGCGCTGAGCACTGTGGATCTTGGCCGTGTGTGTTGGCGCCCTGCTGGGCCTGCTGATCCTGTGAGGGCAAATGCTTGTATAGAGCGCGCTACAGCTATGAAAATGAGTAACGTGGCTAGAGATTCTGGCCTAGACCTCATTTTTAAACTAAGTCGGGTGCTGAAATCGGCTGTGATGTTCCAGCTTGATCCAGAATTTTGGACATTTTCAAGCAAAACGGTTCCAAAACTCAGACACCCCACTCCGCTGTCAACACGGTCGCTACAAATCTAAATAATAATAATTTGAGATCTTGATAGCATCTATTACTTGTCAGCAAAACTTCGTTTCCCGATATCGCCGATAAAACCTGTTACAGCCCTCAAAAATAAACTTGACATTTCTCGATTCCAGCCTACCAATGAAGCGGGGCTCCGAGCTAATGACGCAGCCGGTCGCCTCTCAAAAACCATCCTCACCAGTAAGACCTCCACTCCAGGGCAGGTTGAGCATTAGCACTGCTTTAACGCATCACATGAACCGTTTCAAGTTCGTCGAGACCTCCGCCCCTCCTGTCGTGCAGGCTGCCCTCCAGACGTTCAATCCCTTCAAGGAGCTTGACAAGATGGAAGAGGTCGAGATGCAGTACAACCCTAACGCGCCTACGACCCCGCCCACCATCAACAACAGCGCCGACTGTTCGCTGTCGAGCTGGGGCATTGAGGTGTCGAGCAAGATGAGCGATCCGATAAGGTGAGAAGCTGCAAGGAGCAATCTGTTGATTCCGTGTATTTTAGACCGCCATCGCTGCTACTTCTTTCTGACTCCTCGCTGCAGCACTGGGGGCATCTCCGGCTCCATGTTCCTTCCGAGCGGGAGCACCTACTCCCTCTCCCGTTCTTCATCCACTCCGAGGGCCGGTCCCTCGAACTCGGACAACCTCTCCAGTTACACCCCGCCTCCTCCGCCTACTGCTCCCACTCTCAAATTCGCCAATTCACATCCCAATTACATCCCGATCCAAGGCCTCTCGATGACTACGGTCACTCCAGAGCGCTTTCATTACCAACCCAGCTCCGGGGTGAACAAGATGGAAATTAGCGACACCAACGAGACAGCGACTGCCTCCAGCACCTCGAGCCCTGCCAGCGCCAGCACCAGCGCCAACAAGTTTCCGTTTCCCAGCTCGAACAGCGCCAACAAAACGATGTTCCCGATACAACTTTACAGGATGATAAACGAAGAGAGCGACTCGATTATTTCTTGGAAGGAAGGTGAGACTAGAAGTTATTAGGCCACTACACACATAAATCTAACTCAGAGCGAGTCCGCCACCCCTCTCTATCCATGATCCAACACAGGCGGCCGGGACGGTTTCACCATCCGCGGGGTAAAGGTGAGAGCGTAGCTAAGTGTCGAATTTTTTGTGAACAGCTCTAACGTCAACGTCAACGTCAACCATAACAACGCTCCTCTTCTGCAGCATCTCGAAGGCATCATGAAGAAGTACTTCCGGCACAACCGCTTCTCTTCCCTTCAGCGCCAGCTGAATATGTACGGCTTCTCCAAGAAGACGAGGGGCGGCTCTAAGGACCTCCACTTTCACAACCCGCTCTTCTACCGAAACATGACCAAAGAGGACTTCGAATTGGTGGTTTCATCGAAGAGGAGAAAGGATGCAGAGAAGCAGATGAGGTGAGAGGAGCGAGGACGAGCGAATAGACGAGTTGGCCATGTTTCGATTCCGTTTGCGACAAATTACTTACTACTCTTCGCAGCCAACTCACCGTTGGTCCGGCTCCGGCTCTAATTCAGAAGTCACTGGTACACATATGAAAGCCCTGAGACGGACTGAAACGGTTCAAGATGTCACGCAAAAAGAATCAGTAGCAAAACCCCATCACGCCCCCCATGCAACAGACGCAGCCGATGGTGTTGTAATTAAGTAATTAAGTAAATTCATTCTTCACGCAAACACGAAAATTTTGTTTCGATTAATTGTTGTCATCTCCGAGCAGCATGTACTTGCACCAACATCGATTGGAAATAGTCCTCCACCGATAGCAAATTATCTGAGTCGTCTCCTTCAGCGTCGAGAACCTCCGGGTCCTTCTTCTCTTCCACCACCGTCATCGTCTCTTCTCCTCCTCCTCTTCTAACATTGAAACTCACGTCTACGCTCAAATTCGCTTTCGCCTTCCTGCTCTTCGTTGTTGACTTCGATTTCGTCGCTGATCTTCGCATTACCGCTGCCGCCATCGATCTTGACTTTGCCGTCGAGGGGGGCGTTCTTGCCTCAACTCCGCGTTCTCCATCCCTCTCCATCTCCAAACCTTTTCTGACCCGCACAGACTCCTTAAACTTCTCCACAGCCTCCCGCCCCAACGCTGCAGTCTTGCCCTTCTCGAAGAAGGCGTTAACGGCACGCCTAGCCTGCGACGAACATAGCAACAACGAGTTAAGTATTAGAGTGGCAGATACCGATGTCACAGTTCCCGATGAGGAGTAAAGCAACGAAAACTAAGGCTACTAGCAATCACGTGCCTCGGCGGTATCGTGTCGAATTTATTCTTATTCTTCTTACCTTCGCTTTCTCCCTCCTCCTTGACTCCACTAGCTCCCGCTTCTCCCCCGGCGTCATCGGCGTCCGCAGCAGGGACCTTTCTCCAGCCCGCGACTGCACAGAAGTTCTCATCGACCTGTAACGGGCGTCACCTGTGTTTGTGTTCGAAGCCGACGCAACGCTGCTGATGCTGGAGACGACACTGGCAACCTCCAGCAAGCTGCGGGGAGTGCCAACAGTTTTGGCCCGCCGGGCCTTCACTTTGTGCACCGACCAGCCCTCGTTCGCTAGGTTCTCCCTGCCCCCCCCTTCGGATACTTCCACAACTGTAGGCACGTCGTCGTTGCCAGACACTTCAGGTTTTGGTTTTGTAGCAGGAGTCTTCGGCTGCCTTGGTTTCTTCGGCAACGGAGTCGAGCTCACGCAGTCCTCCGGTACCAACAGGAGGCAGCTGTCGCCGCTCCCCAGCCCGCCCTCTGCGTCGTCGCCCTTCCTGCTACTGCTCCACCAATCCAACAGCGCGTTCGTGAAATCTATCGAGGCTCCAAACAGCTCCTCCTCTTCATCCTCCAAGCCAAGGCGGATCAAAGCGCCCCGGCTCTTCACGCACCGCTCCAACTTCTTGGCGACGTCCCAGTTCACTCGCACGCCGCAGAGGCGAATGGTGGAGGAGTGCGGTAAAAGCGTCCCGCCCCAAGTTCCAAAGCTGTTGCTGGACTTGGAGGGGGTGAAACAGATGCCGAGGAACAGGATCACCCCTTGCACCTCCTCCTTGGCCCAGGACGAATCTTGCACGTGAGCAGCGCTCGGAGTTCGGGGGCAGCGGGAGCTAGACGCGTGCGCTAGCACACAGGACGAAGGCGAGAAGTATGCAACTGACCCAAGGGGATCGGCAAGTAAGGGTAAGGATGGCATGGTTTTTTGGGAAGGTGCAAAAAGTGGGGCGGTCAAGGGTTGGGTGCGCTATAAAATGTTGAAGTTGGGTAAAATGGTAAGGATCAGAGCCTCGTTAATTCTTGGATGACATAGACGTTTAAACCTTTTGAAAATCGATTTTTTTTCTAATTTACAATTCAATTGATACTTTTGGTCATATTGTTCTTTTTAAGACCTCTTAGAGACCTCGAAGAGGAATAATATTCCATTTAAAAGAACAAAAAAATGATTTTAAATAAATCAAAATTTGAACAAAAAAGGCTCAATTAGGGTTAAATATATTCTCATAGCTAATTAAATATTCTCAGTACTGTAAATATGGAAGTCATTTTATCTATAACACTTTTAAAAGTCGATTTCTATTTTAAAAAAAGCCAAAATGAGCTTTTCTTAAAATATTTAATACAGTAAAATTCCGTTGAGAGGTCTTAAGGTGAATAATATGAACAAAATTGACCACGAAAATGCCTCAATCTTGATATGCATTTCTCTGGGAAATGAAATGACACGAAATCTCCTTCCTGTCTGTCCGCTGCCGCTCTTCTGCTTCATTCACTAATTGGCTTTCATCTTAGAACCCCACAAAGAGCGCCCGAAGTGAAAATGTCGTTTCGAGTGGCAGCTGCGATGGTAAAAAATTTACGGCTTCTGGAGCCGTCACAAGTCCTTTCCGCTAGCAGCAAGGTAGCGCTGCACAGCAAAACTGCCCGGACTCTCCAGGTCCTCCCCTCCAAGCTGATGGCGTCTTCCGATCCTCTCGCTTTCCTTTTCAGCCTTGACGACGGCGAATACCTTGTGAAGCGCAGTACAATGGAGGGCATCCTTGGGCCCGAAAGCGGCTCTGCACAGTCTATGCCTACAGGACACCTATCGTCGTCATCAACAACCACCACCGCCACATCCACCACACCCACCACCACAAATTCCAGCGCAAATTCCCTCGCCATCCCACAATCCGTCCTCTCCTCTCACTCCTTCACCCTCTCGCACCTTCTGCAATCAACACAAGCTTCACACCCACAACTGGACCTCAAGACCATCAAGACGCCTGACATTCCCAAGAGCGAGAACTTCAACCTGATGTCCAAGACGGACACCGTCTTCTTCCAGGCGTGCGCGAACTGCGACGTGCCTACCCTCACAGAGGAGGTAAGAAGTTGTCATCTCCCTTGTTCCTTATTATTCTATTACTCTAACTTGTCGCCCCGCTCCTCGTCCTCGCCCAGTGCTCTCGCAGCCCCAAAATCGCGAGCCAGGCGACGCACAGCATTCACGGGGGGTGCGGCCTGCACGTTGTGGCGATGGCCTACAACTCAAGCCCCGCTTCACAGGTCCAAACAATAGAGTACTTGGTCTCTCAAAATGCGGAGCTTGATGCTGTTGCCAGCAATGGCAGTACCGCCCTGCATTGGGCGGCGGGTAACGGGAACGCCGACGTCGTTAGGTGTCTGCTGGACCTGGGTGCCGATCCTAACGTCAAATCGTATACTTGGCAGCGGCAGGTGTTTGGGAAATCTTCCGGCCAGATGCCTCTGCACTGGGCGAGTGAGAGCGGCGAGCAGGAGGTACGAGTTGACGACGCAGGATTCATGCTTATTCCTTCTAACTCGTCGCTTCGCTCCTCGACTCCCCCCCCCCCCCTAGGTGATCAACATGCTTTGCGACGCAAACCCCTTGGCCCTCCTCTCTGGTGACGAGAGGGGTTCAACAGCCGCGGAGCTGGCGGAAAAAGCGCTGCATTTCGATGCTGAAGCCTTGCTCCACAGCAAGCTCGAAGAGCCCTACGTGGTTCTGCAAATAAAGAAGGAGGTGGAAGGCACGAAGGTGCTCTAATATATTTAGACATAGCAATAAAATGACGAACATGAACAAAAACTTTCTCAACGAAGTCTACTCGTTTACAATTTACAATTTAGTTCGGCGACTTGCCAACACTCTGAGGGGTCATGTTGCTCTTCACTACAAAACCCTTCTTCCCCCCAAACCCAACCCCCGGCGTCGTTGTCAGCCCCTTCCCTGCCTGCCTGGCCACGTTGGCGTTCCTGATTCGCCTCTGCAACTCGTCGTTCTTGATCTTTGTCTTCTCCCACTCCCTCTCCCTCTTCTCGACTTCCTCCTCCTTCCTCTTCATTTCCCTCGAGAGCTTCTTGATGGTGTTCAACAAGAGCCTGTCCCTCGTGCTGCCGCTGCTGACCTCGATTGAACTGATGGCCTCGATGAGCCCCTGAGTGCGTTCCTCGTCCTCGCGGCCGGTGGGCGTCGCAGCGAAGCCTTCGTTAGGACTGCGGAACAGGTTCGTCGGCCTGGGGGCGCTGGTCTCGTAGGGCGAGTTGACGACGGCGTCCAGGTCAACCTCTCCGTCCTTCTTCTCCTCTGCGTTCACGTTCGTGTTGGGCGTTTCCACGCTGGCGACGCCGTCAATTCCACCGCTGACGCTTGGCCTGGGCGACGAAACGCTGCTGTTCTGCGCTGCCTTCTCCGCAAATGCGAGGCTCCTCGACGTGAGACTGTGCCTCTTGGCCATGTCCTGCAAGGTGTCGTGCAGCCTGTTCTTCTCCTTGACGAGGACATTGATGTGGGCGTCCTTGTCATCCTTCAGCTTGAGGTAAAGCTGGCTCTTCTTCCTCTCGTCGCCCAGCTGAGTCTGAAGCTTCTTGATGTGCCCCTCGGCCTTAATGAGCTTCTCGCGGAGCTCTCTGAACCTTTCCTCCCCCTCGTCGACCTTATTGTCCAGCTTCCTCGCCCTGCTATTATTGTTGTCCGCCAGCTTCTGGAGGCTCTCGTGCTTCGCGACCAGCTCCGCGTTGTTAGCCTTCTCCATCTCCAACTCCACGATGGCATTGCGGTGCATGATGCGCAGGGCCTCGTTCTCACTCTCAACCTCGTCCGCCCTAGTCTCGGAAGTCAGGTCAGACATGCGGGCCACACTCAATTTCACCGACAGGCGATTGTTCTGGCTGACGAGGTCCTCGTTGCTCATGCTCAGGCGCTCTGCCTGGATTATGGCTGCGGCGTTCGTTAGAGAAGACGAGAGGAGGAAGGGTTTCATTAAACATTGAGCAGGGTTTTGTGCCGTCTCACCTGCCTTGGCCCTGTCCTCAACCCGCCTCCTCTCCCTGTCCTCCTCCTCCGCCTTTAGCTTAATTTGGGCGAAAGCCCCGCCCAGCCTAATACCCCCTTCGCCGAAGCTGACCTGCCCCTCACCCATTCCGTTGGCGGGCACCATAACCCTGCCATATATGACCGAGGGCTTGGCTGCAGGGAAAGGAGTTTGATCACAAATTGCGCCTGATTTCGCGATTTCGCGACTGTTCATCATATTGTGCCGGGATAATTTGACAATTGAAAGACCGAATATAGAATAAAATCAGCGAACACGGACCGTGGAGTTTGACTAGGAGCAGTTTAAAATGCTCCAATCTTCATTCAAACCTGCTTGGGTTTTTGCCAGGAGTTGGAGAAGAGAGTCAAGATGGGAGTCAAGAGGACAGTGTTGAAAGCGGGGGATGGACAGACCTTCCCCAAAGAGGGGAACAAGCTGAAGATGCACTATGTCGGGGTAAGATTCGCGGCGGAGAAAAAATATTTGGACATATGAGCTTGGTCCAAGATCTCGTCTGCGCATTTTAACTCCTCGCTTCCAGACCCTCAAGTCAAATGGAAAGAAATTCGACAGCAGCAGGGACAAGAACAAACCTTTCCAGTTCGTCATCGGCATTGGGCAGGTGATCAAAGGGTGGGACACTGGAGTCATGGAGATGTCGCTTGGCGAGAAGGCCGTGTTGGAGATAACGCCAGACTACGGTTATGGCGACGCTGGTGCTGGGGGAGTGATCCCGCCCAAAGCCACATTGGTTTTCGAAGTTGAGCTATTGAAGATCGGGGACATTACGGCGGACTGGCAAAACTCTCCAACTTGCGTAATTCTTTAAAGAAGAGAAGATAAAGAAACAGTTTTGTGTTGCAATATAGGTTTCGCTTTCTTGAACTACTAATATATTTTCCAGCGGCTTTCAGAATGGCTTTTCTTCCATGCTTACTCGCTTACTCGCTTACTCGCTCACTCAACCTTGGTCAAGCTAGGAACTCCCCAGTCGCATCCGCTCTCGACGTTCAAGTTGTTCTCGTGCATCTTGATCCTGAACCAGCCGTTCTCGCCCCACCAGGTTCCCCAGGAGTTGCGGCCGATCCAGTACTCGACACCGTCATCGGAGACTCCCCATCCGGCGATGGAGATCTCGTGGTTGACCATGGCGAACCTGCGAGGAGGGAAGTGTTCATGGCGTTAGAAAAATCGAAAAATTTTATGGCGCGAGGAAAGTGTTTATGGCGTAAGAAAAATCCTTATTGGCAGCAGCTATCTTCTCTCACCTCTTCTCCTCCTCGAAGATTCCTCCAGTGTACGCCTCGAAGGCATCATCGGCAGCAATGCCGCAGCCGATAGGTCCGCGGGCGAAGATCTCGGCCTTCATATTGTCCGCGCCCTTGACGGATCCGTGCTCGCTGACGTAGTACAAGGGAGGGTCCTCAACGGCGACGCAGCTTCCGGGGGAGAAAGAGGTGGCGTTGGGGGAGCAGGTCTCGCAGATGCAGAGCTCGTCGCAGGAGCGTCCCTTCCTTCCTCCGAGGTCGGCGGCCTGGTAGACCTGGCAGGTCTGGTCAGGGATGCCGTTCTGCTGGATGTAGCGGTAGGCGGAAGCGGGCATGCCGCCCTCGCAGGTTCCTCCTCCGTTGAAGTTGATGAGGACCTGGGGGGACAAGTTGACGACGGGTCCCTGTCCTCCGTTCATGATGTTGAGGCGATCGGAGAGGGCGGACGTAACCCCCTGTGCCCAGCAGCTGCCGCAGTACTGGGGGATGTGCTGGTTCTTGTCCCAGGTGACAAAGTTGGTGCCGTTGACATTGCGCCAGTCGAAGGCAGCGGGGAGGTCGTCGGCGGTGAGGTAGGTGTGGGGAAGGGGGGAGGTGACG
The DNA here is from genome assembly GCA_030267945.1 of Triparma strigata. Lineage (NCBI taxonomy): Eukaryota > Bolidophyceae > Parmales > Triparmaceae > Triparma > Triparma strigata. Next base: position 17,272 of record BRXY01000241.1, read on the forward strand.
TGCTCAGGGATGGTCTCATAACCGGAGGACTTGAGGCCGCCGTAAAGGGGAAGACGGTCGGCATCGCGGGGCTCAGCCTCGACAGCCTTCTCGAGAGGCTTGTCGCCGGTGTTCTGCCAGCTCTCATTGTCCTCCTTGGAGGGGACAGCCCACTGACAGTTCGCCTCGATGCCGAGGTTGTTGGTGCCCCGGACGATCTTGAAGAAGCCGGACTCGCCCCAGTACTCTCCCCAGGAGTTCCTTCCGAGCCAGTAGTCGGTGCCGTCCTCGTCAGTTCCGTACCCGATCAGAGAGATCGAGTGATCCATCTCGGTGGTTCCGGTGGTGTCATCGAAAATGCCGCCAGTGTAATCCTCGAAGTCCTCAGTGACAGCGACGGTGCAGGCAATGGGGCCACGCTGGAGCTCCTGCATCATGGCGTCGGTTCCGTTAACGAGACCGAACTCCTCGACGCCGTAGGTGTAGTACTTGCTCTCATCGACGGCGGAGCAGATGCCGGTGCCGTGGGCGCAGTCCATGCAGACATCAATGGCGTCGCAGGTGTTTCCGACGTCGTGGCCCGTGGCGGAGTAGAGCTGGCAGGTCTCCTCCGGGATTCCGTTGTCGTGGATGTAGGAGTAGACGTTGATGGGGTCTCCTCCGTGGCAACCGTCGTCGCCGCCGACGGTGTCGCAGTTGAGCATCACCTGGGGGGAGAGGTCGACCTGCTGACTGGGGCGGTCTCCACGGGCGAGCCTGATGCGGTCGGCAAGGGCGGAGGTGGCAGCGAAGATGTAGCAGCCGCCGCAGTAGTTGGGGATGTGCTGGTTGCGCACGGCGGAGGCGTAGCTCCTGCCGCTCTCGCCGAAGGACCTGTAGTCCAACTCCTTCGGGAGGTCCCCAGCGGACGTCTTGGGAAGGCTGGTCTTGATGACCTCCCTGGGCTCGGTGCTCTGCTTGTAGCCGTGACCGTGGAAGTACTTTCCAGCGCTGGCGCCAGTGGCCATGGCGGAGAGAGTGAAGAGAGAGAACTTCATCTTGTACTTGTCTTTTGTACTGAGAATTGCGACCGCGGAAAGGGAGAGGGTTAGAGGGAGGGAAAGAACGAGCTTCGAAATGGTGTAAACAAAAATATTAGGAGGGCTGACGTGAAAGATTGACGATTAAAGAGAGTCATTAAATACTGCAAATGAAACCAGAAACTATTTCGTTTTAGAGCGCGCCCGAGAATAGGACAATCTCAGGTTATACAGAACCGCATATGACGGCCAGCGACGGGCCAACGGAAATATGTTTTACCATTGCAGGGCGCGGTTTCAACGTCGTTGATATAGCTAGCACACGCTCGTGGTGCACACAAACACAGCACCAGAAAGTAGCGACTAAAATAGGAGGAAAACCTTACCAAAAGAAGCGAAAATATGCTCCCGACCAAAGATCAGAATTAATTCGACAAAAGATGGAATGCTTTTTTTTTGGGCAAAAATGAAACAAATAACGGTCAACGTTCCTCCATCCCCCCTCATCCCCCCTCTATCACCCTGAGCTTGTACTATCCCTGACAAATAAACGGTCAACGTTCCTCCACTCCCTAACTCCACCCCGAGCTTGATGTGCTTGAACTGTCTCCCGACAGCCTCCTGCCACTTCCGTCGGTCAACGAGCTGGCCCCAGACAACTTCCTAACAGTAGAGGTACTTGCAGTAGACGACCCTGAGAGCTTCCTGACGGACACAATCTGCTTTTCCTCCGCAACTTCCAACGGATCCAGACACCACTTCCACTCCTGATCCTTCTTCATGGACATGATGGTGGCCCTCCTAGCCAGCTTGCGTTCTTCTCCTCTTACCGCGCCCTGCAGGACGGGGAGGGAGTTCCGCCTCCTGCTCAGGTAGTTCGCCTTACCGAGCTTCATGACGCAATCGCTGGGCCCCTTCATGACGTTCAGGGCCGCCATGAGGCTGGGCCTGTGGCGTTCGACAAGCTGATATCCGTGGCTCCAGTTTCTTCTGATGAGGCCCGTCTTGAAGAAGAACTGCAGCACTGAGTCGAGAGCTGAGGAGAGCCTCCTTTACTTTTCGGTGGACTCCAGGCCGTCGCCCAGCACTATACCGAGCTTTGCTGCCGCTCCCACGAGGGCTGCCCTCCTCGTCTCCTCGCCTCCGTTGCAGAGGTCGCTCAGGACAGCCCAGTGCACGTCCTCCTCCCTCAGGAGGCTCTTGACGACTGCGGTGATGAGCTTCTTGCAGGGGGCGAGTTCTTCATCCCCGCACATTTTCCAGGCGACTTTGCCCAGCTTCGCGAGGAAGTTCTCGACGAACTTATCTTCGACGGGGAAGTAGTCAATCGACTTGACTTTGAATTTAGGGTCCGGTTCCTCTGAGATGAGCGCGGTGAACTCGTCCGTTATGAAATTTATTCCGGTCGACAGGGGCACGATTCCCTTGGCGTTGACTTGCTTCATTACAGAACCAGTGTTCTGTAAAGTTTCGTTTACTAGCGCCAAAGCCGCCAAATGCTTGCTAGGCCTCGGCTTCGCTTGTTGTCCGGAGTCTCCAACGGCCGCGTGCTCCACGCTTTCCTTCGGCACGTCTTTCCTGCTTTTGCTGCCGCTCAGGTTCTGCAAGTCGAAGAAAACTTTCTTCTCCTCCTGCACAGCATCAGCATACTCCCTGGTCACGACCCACTCGCCGCCTCCCTTCTCACCCTTGACTGTCACCAAGCTTCCGACCTCGATCTTGCCAGGGTCGCCGTTTTCGCTAGCGCCATCGCTCATTGTGGAGCAAGCCGCGGCGTCGATCTCGTACGTGCAGTCCACAACGGCGACTTCCCTGCTCGCTTGTTTCAGCAAATTACAACTGCCGCTACCGATGGCGCACCACACCAGCCAGACGGGAATTAGGGCATTTGACCCATCATCCGGATCTGCCATTCTCTCCCTGTCCCTCCTCGTCCACGATCCCAAAGGTTGATAAACCCTGCCTCCTTCCCCGTCGACTATCCCGCCTATCGCGCTGCTGAGCGCGCGGATGTCCTGCGACGATAGGGAAGGGGCGATCGTGATGTTGGTTAGAAACGGCGAAGAAGGCAAACGCGACGTTGCGTACGGAAATATCTGCCTTGTAAGTCGAAATCTAGTACACACGTCTCCTCGCACACGCTCACCTGCAACTCTCTCACGCTACAGTTGTCCATCCCGTCGGTGACGCAGATGACACTGATAGGGGGCTCCTCGAAAGAACTCGAGTCTCTGCCAAAGACAGACGTCAACTGAGTCGCCAAGGCGGAGAGGATGAGGTAGATTGGCTCGTTGAACCACGTCGAGCATCCGAGTTGGATCGACTCGAAGTTTAGCTGCGGCCCCTCGAACCGAGGCCGGTGCAGGAAACACTGACTCTCACCGACTCCTGCCAGCATCACCACCAAGCACGTCCCCTCCCTGATGTCCGAGGACTTGTTGAAGCATACCTCCAACGCTTTCAAGCTCGTTTCGCTGAAGCTCATGCTCGCAGACTTATCCAAGAAACACAACTTGATAGGGAAGTCCTCTTCCTCCAAATCAAGCACGGCCAGCTGTTGCGCTAGTGCGGTCAGCTCATTGAACCTCTCCTCATCATCCTCTTCCATGTCTTGGAAGTACGCCGATAGGGCCACTGCTCCCCTCTTCGAAAGCTCCTCCTTCTTCTCCTCATACCTCCTCTCCTTCCTCCCCACCTCCCTCCTCCCCTCCTCCACCCTCCTCTCCAACCCTCCCACCTTCTCCTTCGCACCCTTCCATTCATAGCTATTCTTCTCCGCCAACCTCCTCGTATTCTCAACGTTCATAGGCAACCCCAACGTACCCGCCGACCATGAACCACCGTTAGGAAGCTTCTCCCGATTCGCCTTGATGTCACAGTTACAGAGACGTGTTTTAGTCTTTTTTTCTTCTTTGTAGAGACGTAATGATTGACAAAAACAACCGGAGAGACGGAGATGCTCCAAGCTCTTCTGCGTTGATACGAAAAGCAATAATTGTGTCAGATTGAAGAAAATATATAATTGAATTTCAAAAAATGAATAAGACTCACGGTATATTCTCCGTGTTTTATTTTGATTTCCTTGGTGCATTTTTTGAGCTCGGTTTTGGCGCGGGATAGGTCTTTTTTAGAAGTCGTTAAATCGAGGTAATATGGTAGAAGATCGGGGTGGCGGTAGGACATTTTCTTTATGAAGGGGCTGGAAGGAAGGAAAACGTTACAGTAGAAAAAGGTCAGAGAGGTGGATTTTGAGATTTTAAAGCTACGTTGAGAACTACGTTGGATGTGAGGCGGGAATTACCTAAAGGTATTAACGTTGGGGATATTTACATTAGGCGGTTGCGCATTGGAAGGCCCTCGGTTTTGGAGCAAAGAGTACTGGTGCAAGATCGAAATGATTTTGGTTTCTGCTCAAGAGTAACTGTAGGTTTAAAAAGACGACCCAGAAGTTTCTAACGCGTAATCCTGGCGTAATCCTGGCGTATTTGTATATATCAATTGATTAATTACACGTGAAACGTGAACTTACATTTGGCCAGGTTTTTTGCCAGGATTTCCCCTTAAATTTCGTGATTTTCTGCAGGCTCATTCTCCCTTACAGCGCCTCTCAAAATTTATTTTTCTGTTGTAATCTAGCTCTGGTGGACCACCATACCGAGCACTTTCGATTCCACCGTACGTGTCTACGTGTAGGAGTTTAAACTTCACAGTTTGTATAGACTTTCTGCCTTCCCCCTTTTCAAGTGTTTGGGGTCTCTAAACTTTGCCATTTAGACGCGCTGACTAGACGCACGCACGGCCGTCTTATGTATTCACAGAATGGTTTAGCGTATGTTAGGCTTCGAAAGGATCTAGCTGATTGTTCACGAACGTTAGAGTCAACTAATTCAAGCATAGCAGTGGGGTTATTGACGTCCCCTTCTGAACCAGGTGAGAGTTAACCCGACACAGCGCATCCCATGCGCTGTGTTGTTGTAACCCTGACTACTACTCGTCGTAACTAGACGCTTCTCTTATAGTCATCTTATAGTCATCTTATAGTTCTAACCCTAACATGCTCCCTACCACCCTCCCTAACACGCTCTACCAAAAAAGGTCCCCTACACACCCCCCTACACACTCCCCTACACTCTCCACCACGCTCCCACCCCCTCCCCTCTCCACATTCCCTAACCTTCTCCTCTCCCGAATCAGCCGCCGGCGTCTCAGCCACCGTAACCCTAAAAACCGGCCTCTGGAAATCCGCCAAGTTCACCTTCCTCCTCCGCGTCCCCAAAATGTACCCCTTCTCTCCCCCCACCCTCCACGCGACCTTCCCCATCTACCACCCCAATATTTCCCTCGCAACTGGCCACGTTCGTTTGCCCATCCTCTCCCCTCAAACCTGGAGGCCGGTTCTATCTATAGGCAACGTGTTTCAGAATTTGGAGATGTGCTTCATGGAGCCTTTCATGGACGACGACAGGAGGGGGGAGGACACGGGGGAGGGAGGGAGGAGGGACGAGTTCGTCGAGAACAAGGAGGCGGCTGTCATGTTCAGGGAGAACAGGGAGGAGGTGAGAAGCGACGAGGCCCCGCTCGTATGCCACATTATTCTAACTCGTCGCTTTCGGCTCCTCGCAGTTCTGCAACATAGTCCACTCAACCCTCCTCGGTGGATTCTACTTCTCCACCTCCTTCCCCCCCTGCCTCCGCACCTTCGGCTCCCCCCCCCTCCACCCGAGCTCCGAAACGATGAACATGGTCGAACCCATAGGTTTAGGAAGCCCCGCAAAATACTTCACGAACAAGAGAAAATATTCAGAGGAAGATTTCGAGAACAGGTGAGAGGCGGAACCACACACACGCCAAAAAAGAACGTATTTTCTAACGAAGCAAGTGCCCCCTAGCCAACAATCTCTCGACAGAATGCATATTAGCGCGGAGGACGACGATTTCTTCAACCCTGAAATATCCTGTAGAAAACGATTCAAAGTCGGTGCCGACGACCCAACAGAAATATGATAATCAATGAAAATGTACTAAATTTGTACCAAAACTTGCACCAAAGCATTCTAAATAATTTTCCTTCTCAACCCTCAACCTCATATAAACTCTAAAACCTTCCTCAAAATCGCCTTATCTCCATCTTGTTCATTGAAGAACCTCCAGACGCACCCCTCCCCCCTTCTCCTCAAAAAAATTAGAAAAGGTACGCGAGGACGAGCTATCTCGTCGCATAAATAATCCGACCGGCCGCATATTCGGAATAAATCCCTAGGTTTGAAGAAGGGAGAGGAACATTAAGATTAGCGTTGGAGAGGTATAATTGCGAAGATTGTGCAGGCGTCGTAGAAGTACAACGTCGAAGTTCCTAAAAGCTCGTCGCTTCGCTCCTCGCTGTCTCACCTCCACGACCTCGCCTTATATGCCTCCGTGCACACCTCGATTAAGCTTATGACCTCCTCGCTCGCCCTTGACCTCGCAAAGTCTAACGCAGTCGAACCCGACCAAGTCACAGTCAAAGCTGGAGGAAACTCTCGAATCAGTAAACGGAGGAAGTTCAAGTCACTCACCACGCCATTTACGGCCTTCAAAAGGCAGGGTCGGGGGCCTGCGCAGGGGGAGGGGTGGCCTGGTTCCTCCTTCGAGCGGGCTATTATGAGGGAGGCGAGGGGGAGGGAGATTTTGTCGTAGCCTCGGGCGCAGAGCTTGGAGAGGGACGTCTCGAGGGACCAGCCGTTTGTGTAGTATATCTGGTCGATGGAGGAGGGGACGGAGAGGGAGGAGAGGTGGTTGTAGGCGAGGGTTATTGAGGCTTTGTCGCGGGCTTGGAGGGTAGAGAGGGGGAGGGAGTAGTTGGACTGATCATCGTGGGAGGCAAGAATATCAAACAGGGCGGAGTTGGAGTCGTGTTTTTTGCGGGTTTTGAGGGAAGAGTATGGGACGACGGCTGCGGAATCAACGATGGAGGAGGATTCCCTCTTCATTTGCAAGGTCGCTTGCTGACTGTCTGTCACTTTGATAGAAAGAAGATAATTAGTTCGGCCAACGTTGAAACACGTGGCCAGGTAAGATGGGGGTTCTCCTCAGATAGGGATATTAATTTTATTGCAGCAAAGGATAGCCGTTGGATTGAAATTTGCCATAAAATGTTTGCATGTGCCAATTCTCGCTTCACAAAACCTGGAACCTCCCTCACCAATATCACGTCGATTCACCACTTTCCCTTTCCGCACCGAATACCTGACTCAATTCCCAACGACAATCAATCAGTCCCCCTCCTGCCCTACCCTGGGAACAACAACCCCACCCTTGTTCTCTACTCAACTGAAACTGTCTAGCTTCGCAGCACTTCCTCATGTTTCCCATCCCATCCCACCTTCCCGCCACGATAGTCCCCGCTACGCAAGGTTCCGAATCACATTCGTTCAAGCTCGGCCTCGTGAGGGGATTCGAACAACCGGGGATCCAGTCCTCGGTGAATCAGCAGCTCACCATGCAAAGGGAAATAAGTATTCGTGCCAAGGTGCTGAAGAAGAAGAAGCGGTCCAAAAACGGAAGAACTTCAAAGCAAAATAAATTCAGCCTGGAGAGGCCGAGCAGTCTCATGTACGACGGGACTGTGGCCCCGACCGATTCGCAAACCTTGAACACCGGTGCCAACACGGGAGGAGAGGGCCAACGTCCGATGAACCAGAGCTCGTGGAACGAAATTGTGAAGAAGGAGAAGGCTGAGCGTCTTGAGCGCCTGTCGACGCCACTGTGGAAGAAAAAACCCGTCCCGTCGCACAGCCTAACGGCGCTGCTTGGCGACAAGAACGTCTTCACTCCAAACATCGCGTCTAGGCAGTCCCTGCTCTCCTCGGAGGCCTCTCGGCTGAGCAGCCCCATCCAAAATCAGCAGAGCGTGATGAGCAACCACTCGACGGCAGGCGGCAGGCTTAGTCCCGCTAGCCAGCTCTCGGGCCTCGAAAAGCCCAGCTTGTCTAGCGGCCACTCGAGGCAGCACAGGAGGGCAAGCATTGACATGACGGCCAAGAGCAACAACGTACCCCTGCTGCAGACCTTCAACAAATACAAGAGAAAGCAGACCAAGAGGACGAAGGATGAGGTACAAAAATTGCGCGATGCCTTGAAGCCTAAGGTCACCATTGTGAACGAAGACGGCGAGAAGGTGGAGCAGATAGAGGAGGTCATGCTAATTGACCAACCTTCCCCTCGCACCCTCCTCACTAAGGCCAACACGTGGAAGGCCCCCTTCACAGACCTGCACGGCACATTTTATGACTCGGACCTCGAAGACGGCGAGGGCGAGGGCGAGGGCGAGGGCAGCACTAGCGAGCAGGTGAGACAGCTCAAATATAATCTATTTGCCCATTACCATTCGTTCTAACACCACTCTCGCAGCCCGAACATAAAAGCCAAATGACCGAATCACAACGTAACCACTACGTGGAGGAAGGGGCAAAGCCCGGATTTCAGAAGGTCCTGAGGCACGTCAGCGAGAAGAGACTCTACGTCGAGGATCATTTCGAGAAGGACGACGCAGACCATCCGGTGACGACGATCAAGAAGTACATCAAGCCGATCTTGGAAAGGAACCGCCCTCCGCTCACTCTGATTCTAAAGCAGACCAACATAAAGACCCTGAACTTAGCCGGCTTGGGCGTTGGCGACGACTACGGCGTGGCGATTGGCGCCTGTATCGCCGACTTAGGCCACCTCACTGAATTACGCCTCGGAGACAACCGCCTGACAGACGCCTCTCTCGTGCCGATACTGGAGGGAACCGAAAGGATGAAGAGCCTCGTCCTATTGGAGCTCCATGAGAATGATATGGACAAGAAGGGCGCAGAAGCCTTGAGGAGGCTCTTGACTTCTCCCACTTGCAAGCTGGAGGAACTTACGCTCGACCACACTGACGTGGACGATGCAGAGTGCTGCCTTTTGATGGACAGCTTGTGCGAGAACACAACCCTCAAGAGACTGACCATGAGCAACAATTTGATCGGCCAGGGCGAGGCGCTTAATACGTGCCAGCCAGGTCTCACGACAGGCCCCGAGGCCGTCGCAAAGATGCTGCGCATCAACAAGACTTTACTAGAGCTGGACTTGAGCTGGAACAGCATCATGGGTGACTCGGCGGTCGACCTGGCGGCCGCTGTGGCGGAGAACTCGACGTTGCAGATCCTCAACCTGAAGCAGAACAGCTTTTCTGAGCACGCCAGCCAGGAGCTTGGTCGAAGCCTGATAGATAACAAGGGCCTCCAAGTGCTGGACTTGTCTTATAATCAGGTGTCGATTCGCGGCGCTATGGTCTTGGCGACTGCGCTAAAGGTCAACTCAACAATACGGCAGCTCATATTGGACGGGAATTCCGTCGGAAGACTCGGCTCCGAGCACTTGATGTCTGCTCTGAGAGAGAATGCGGCCAGTGACCGCGAATTCAAACTTTCAATGCTAGAATGCGACGTGACGCAGGAGGACGAAACGATCTTCGACAGCCAGTTCCCCACCAAGCCGGACTTTAGCTACGTCCCAGACCCCAACAACAAGAACCCCCCCTTCCCCGGCTATATACTTGACCTCGAAACTCCCTACGGATTCATGGTCGCGACGTCCCTTTTGCACCTGGCGAACTCGAAGGAGGGGTGCAAGTTCACTTCCATCAAGCACGAGTACATGGTGAGGTCGGGAAGGAAATCACGGAAGAAGACCGTCAACATTAAGCTGAAGCGCGGGGAGGGCGGGGGCACGGTGGACAAGATGCGGCTCTGGAGAGAATTGGCCAATACCGTAAATGCATTGGGAAACGCCTCCGAGAAGCTGGACGAATGCATGGAAAGCTGTGGGCTTAAGCCCTCCGAGAAGATCGTCGACTACATTTACGAGAAATTCTGCGACAAGATGGATGCTGAGGAGGACAAGATCCCCACGTGGAATGAAGACAGCTGTTGGATGCACGTCCTTTCCTGCGTCTTCGAGTTCACCGACAAGGACGGATCGGGGGCGCTCAACTGCGACGAACTACTGCTGTGCCTCGCAGAGATCGGCGTGATGCCCAGCAGGGAGCATATCAAACAAGTGATCGCCGAGTACGACGTTGACGGCGCCGGAGAAATCGAGCAGGACGAATTCGTAGCGTACATGCTTCAGAAGTACGCTTCATCGCCGCCCGAGGACAAGCCGGACCTGGTCGAAGCCAAGAGTGGCAACGTTTGGCAGGTCCCCCGCGAGGGCAAGCTGTACGTCGAGTTTGTGGGCGTCCCCAGCCCTCCGACCGCCGACGAAATAGGAAGCGACGAAGGAATCGATAGTCTGGTGACGAATATCATGAGCGCAAAGGACGAGAGCGACAGGCAAAAACTGTTCGAGGTGGCCACAAGGGACTGCAAGATTTTCCTTACTGCGGCGCAGGCGCAGAGGCTCGTTGACGAGATCAAGCACGGGTTCCAAAAGATCGACGCCGTGCGGATGCTGCTCCCTCAGCTATCGAGTGCGACGGAGGCCGTGAGGTTTGTCGAGTCGAACCTGGACTGGGAGGGCAAGCTGCTGCTGAGGATCGCGTTGGGTCAGGGCTGGAAGCCAATCATGGGCATGCTGAGCGGCCACTACGACCTGGACTTCACGCAGGGAAAAGACAGGACGGCAAGCAAGAAGCTCAGCGAGCAGGCGACGTTGGAGAACCGTTTCAGCCAGTTCGAGAGCGGCAGGATGGACACCAGCCAGAGGGGGAACTGGGAGAACTACCGCAACGGCACAGTCGACGGAGCCAAGGTCGGCATCACCTCGAGCTTCTTCAACAAGGCCATGGGGGTCGGAAAGGTCAGGTTCGACTACGTGTGCACCACGAGGCCCAAGAAGGGGACAAAGGCCATGGGCGATGGCAAGTTTACCAAGCTCCTGAAGCAAGTCGGGCTGGACAGTGGCGCCTACAGCGAAGAACCCGATTTTTTCCAGGAGCACCTGAGGGACGGTGTCATCAGGGAGTACTGGCTCGGCTGGCAGAAGACTACAAGGAGGCAGTTCGAACTCGACCGCGCTTTCGAGGAGAAGAAGCGTCTTGAGTTGTTGGAGCAGATGAAGATTGGCAAAGCCGGCGAGAAGAAAGCGAAGAAGAAGGAGGAGGAGGGAGGAGGAACAGGAGGAGCAGGAGGAGCGGAGGGCGAGAAGAGGGCAGGGGAAAAGAGTGGGACCGACGAACTTGAGCTTCCCCCCGAGCCTCTTCCTCCCAATGCCTTCACCCTCGAGATCGGGGAGGAGACTGTCGTCTACGAAATGCCCGACTTCATAGCAATGGCGCCGAGCGATAAATACAGAGGATACTACTGCGGGATGATGGCAGTCGAAACGGCAATCACCAGTAAATACCTGAGCGCTGAACAGGCGTGGGAAATAGTAAAAATGTTCCCGGAGGAAGAAGACGGGATCAGAGTCGAGATGGCCATGGTCCTCTTCAGCCGAGTCGTCGACTTGGAGAATTTCGGGTCAGAAATCGTCGACAAGCTCACAGAACTCGAACAGCGCGAACTCAACTGGCGAGTCGGCACGAGCAACTTATTCAACGGCGTCGACATAGACCGAAAATACTGGATCGACTTGACGTGCTACGACGAACGAGAGATCTTCAAGAAGTTAATCAAGCTGAGTCTTCTAGAGCCCAACGCCATGAAGTTCACGCACACGGAATACAGGCGAGAATGGAAGACGGAGGTTGTTCCCGGTTTGGGCGTCAACGAAAAGTGGCTCGAGGATGTTGATAATGTGCCAACTGATATGGGAGAGCTTTGTTTCGTTTACAAGACGGGTGGTAAAACGCACATGAATGGGTTTTATGAGAGCAACGCCAACGTTGAGGCTAGGAAGGAGTTGAAGGGTACTTGCTTCGTTGGAAGTAAAACTGTATTTTAAAAATGTATATACAAAATTTGTAAAAGCTAATGTAAAGGAGTTTAGGATTTTATATTTACCAAGGAATTTCAAGTCCATCCTCACAGTTGATGAACTTTCCCGTCCTCTCCATATTAATCAATCCAACCTCATGCAGAACCCTCTTCGCGCCAACAGCCGCGTCGACCGCCCCCTCGATCTCCCAGATTTTCTCGTACTTCTTCGTCATTTCAGTTTTGTTGAACCCGGGGTGAAGGATGGTCACGGGGATATTCTTGGAACGGAACTCTTGTGAAACAAGGACGCCCATCATGTTGGCGGCTGACTTTGACATGTGGTGGCCGTAGTCGCCGCCGGAGGGGTTCTGGGTTGTGCGCCAGGAGACGGAACCGCCTTGAGATGTTATTATGGCGACTCTGCAGCCTTCCTTGATGAGGCCGGCTTGGAAGAGGTTGGAGGTAACGCGGAGAGGGCCGAGAGCGCAGATGTCAATCATCTTGAGCTCCTCGGAGAAGTTCAGGGAGGAGTCGGAGATCATTTCGACGGGCTCGTAGAAGTAACCGGCGTTGTTGATCAGGACGTCGACGGGGCCGCCCTTGATCTTATCGGCAAGGGTGGCGCAGGCGGAGTCGGAGGTCGCCTCGATTCCCGTGATGACCTCCTCGGGGTTGAGGGCGTCCAATTCGGGGGACGACTTCCTCACGAGGGCCACGATCTTGGCTCCCTGGGCGGAGAGCTCCTTGGCGAGGCTGAGGCCGATGCCGCGGTTAGCGCCGGTGAGGGCTACGCGCTTGCCGCTGAGGTAGGAGGGGTCGTAGCACGAGTCAATGTCGAGGAAACGAGAGTTGTTCTCTTCCTTGGCTTTGGCGAAGCGGGCGGGCTGGTCGGGGATGGAGTACGTGGGAGTAGACATTAGGCGGGTTGAGGCTGTTGGGGTGAGGAAGGGGGAGGTGACAGGTGACAGGGGACGGGTGAGTTTGGTGTCGTAAAGTGCGCACAGGATTTGCAGTCTGAATACGCTTTTTGGCGTAGTTTGGTATGGAAATCAGGGAAATCATACAACTTAAACACGCCAAATATATTCAACGGTGCAACACGTCAAACGCATGTGGATTAATGCCCAACACCAAAACGACGAGCTGGTCAGCGTGAGCCAACATATATATAGCCCTCAAAAATCCTTCCCCGACCTCCATCGAAATTCGTACCGAAACGACCAGTTCTGCCAGTCAATTGAAGCGAATACGATGAGGCGGTGGCTAGCGTGAGGGCTAAGGGAAGGAACACTTTCATAATTTTGTTTTTTCCTCTTCCCAGCCATCCCATGGCCCAATTTCATGTGGGAGGGGATGTACGCAGAGGAGACCGAAGGCAGATACTATTTCGAGACCTCTGAGGCCATACGAGTGGGGAGGAGGGGAAATGCGGTTGGCTTTTGTTTAACTTACTTTGATACTTCTGGGGTGGGTTTGGTGCTTCCTTCTCCTTCTGTTGTCAGAAGTTATTACCTTGGGGGGAGGTGGGTTTGAAGGGAAAATTGACGTAAACCAAAAGGGCAGCTTTTCTTCTTCACCAAATAACAAACTTGCAGCTACACTTCAACTCCTATAATCAGCATTGACGCTGACGTATTCCTTCGTCAAGTCGCTTCCCCACACCTCCGCTTTCCCCTCTCCTCCCGAAAAGACGATGTCGAGCGTGACCTCCCTCTCGTGTTCCATGTAGTCCGCGGTCTCTGAGAAGCCGCATTCCTTCATGTACTCGCTGAGCTCGCTTTCCTTGTCCGCGTCCATTTGGAAGCACCCGTCCTTGAAGATTTCGACCCCCCCCAGCGACATCCTCAGCCCTTCGCATCCGAACCCGTTCTTCCCGCACCAGCTCCCCACCTTCGCCGCCACCCTCCCCACGTTCGGATCGTTCCCCGCCACCGCAGTCTTGAACAAAGGGCTGTTAACAATCGCCTTCCCCAGTTCCCTCGCTTCCTCATCCTTCCCCCCGAACCCTTCGATCCTAACGTTAATAACGTGACTCGTCCCCTCCCCGTTCCTGACGATGTCCCTGCTCAGGCCTCTGCAGACTGTTTCAAGCTCCCTCTCGAAATCATCCGACTCGACAGAAGAACCTAAACCGGAACTTACCAGCACGACCTGATCACTCGTACTCTCATCTCCATCCACACTGTGTTGGGGGGTTTTGGTTTTCGTTCACCGAGTTTATTCGCGTGTGGGTTTGTTAGCTTCTTCACAATATAAACTACACGTCTGCATTAAAAAAAACAATACATTCGTTTTGTTCATAACACCTTCAACCGTTCCATAAACAAAAAACAACAACAACACACTCACCTAATACAATTAAAAGTCCTCTCAACAACCTTCCTTAAAACAGTCTGCATATCATCAACCTTTAAATCCGTCATAATATAAACGAGCATAGTACCCATATTAGGTTCTATCATACCTGCGCCTTTACCTAGAGCTATTATATTCTTCGAAGATCGGATTTTAGGGTAACGGTCAGTTGTTAGAATTGAAGAAGCTAGTTGTAAAGGCGTTAGCTGGGGAGTTGAGGGGAGGGTTTTGAGGGAGGTAAGCATGGAAGGGACGGGGAGGGACCAGCCTATTACGCCTGTGGAGCCGGGGAGGATGTGACCGGTTGGGAGGGAGAAGGTGGAGCGGAAGGAGGATTCGAGGGAGGAGATGGAGGTGAGGCCGGAAGAGGAGGGGAGGACGTTGGATATTTTGTTGTTTATTAGGATTCCGGAGGTTAGGGAGGGGGAGGGGAGAGACTTTATGTAGGTTATGGGGGCGCCACAGAGGACGTTCTTTGTTAGGACGCAAGCGTAGTTTGAGTTTTGGGGGGGAAGGATCGCGGTTAGTTTCATGGGGAGTTCGCCTAACGATGGAGCCTCCTTAGGAACAAAAGTAAGGTCAGATGTGTAGGCTTTGAAGCCTTGCGGTAGAGTTGGATTAGTCTTATCTAAATGATCGAGATAATCAGCCTTTGAAGAGTATGAACAGCGTCCATATTCGACAGGTGTTGGAGTAGTTAGAGTTAGGGTCGGAAGAACTGTGGGAGAGAGACATTGTCACATTGTGGGAGACGTTGTTAGCGTTTATAATGAGCCCTAGGGTAGCTTACAGAACAGTGTGTCGTATCATAAAATTGCAACGTGCTGTCAAAGGCTAAAAAAACATATAAAGAGCACGACGTGGAAATTAAACGGTATCATATCGACGCAACCACAATCAATGTTGACGCACCCAGATGACACAGAAGCAGCGTCGTCACGCTTGAGAAACGCATTTGCAAAATACAATTTTCTGGGACAGATACCAAAAGGTACAGAGCTGCAGAACGCACGCACGCACGCTTGATAGATTAAAACCATCCAAATCCAACTTGACGTGTGGTCATAGCATAAATAACGCCCAAAAGAACGAACCTAAAAGTACTTTACTCCAATGGATGGCGCTCTAGGCTCCTCACGTGACTCCAGGGACTCCTACAACAATAACAACAATAACAGTAGTAGGTACCGTGACGATCGATATGACAACCGTGGAACTTTCCGTCCCCAAGGTCGTGGAAACTATGGCGGCGGCAGCTACGGAGGAGGAGGAGGAGGAGGTCGATATGGACAGGATGGAGGAGGAGGAGGAGGAGGTAACTACGGTGGAGGAAACTACGGCGGGGGCCACTACGGCAACGGCGGAGGAGGAAACTACAGCGGAGGCGGCGGCTATGGCAACCCCAACAACCGCAACAACGGCAACCCCAACAACAACCCGCGTTACCGGGATCAGTCACGCGGGAACTACGGAGGCAGGGGCGGCCGCGGCCGCGGCAACTACAACAACAACCGCCGCAACAACAACAACAACAACAACTTCGACCCCCCCCCCCCCAAGCGCATTCGCACCGCCGCCAACGTCAAGCAGCTCCAAACCTCCGAGTACGAGAACAAGCAGGCCACTCAAATCCTGTCCCTCATGTCCCTCCTAACCTCCGACCCCGCAAGTTCCACCGGCAAATTCGACAGCGACTCCACCGTCGCCCTCCTAAACCCCAACCAATCCCTCGGCCCCGGCGGTAAAATCCAGCAAGTAATCGGCCACCTCTCCAAACTCCCCTCCAACCCTACAGGCGTCTGTCTAGTCGATTCCTTCTCCCGTCGTTTCCACCTCCTCGAGGACCCCCCCGACCCTTCAGACCCAATAAAAGCCTTCCAAGAAACCAAAGAATACTGCTATCTAATAGGCCTATCATCCGGCCGTAACGATTCCTCAACCGTCGCAGGTTTAGGTTTCATCCAATCCGATTCTTCAGACTCTCGTACTAACGATGAATCGTACGTTAACCCTCACGTTCCGCCTTTAACAGCAGCTTTTGAAGCTGTTAAATACGTCGAAAGAGTTAGAGATGAAGTTGGTGTTATTGCTGTTGGAATTTTACAGCATTTAGAAATGTTGGATGGGTTTTTGTACGCTGGATTTGCGGTTATGTGGTTGAGGGAATGCGTGGCGAGGTTGGGGGTTGAGGATGAAGAGACGGATGAAAATGTTACGGAGGTTAGGGATAGGTTTCCGGCGGAGAGGTGAGTTTTGTGTGTGTGTGTGTTTTGAGGGCGTTTTAAGTGATCGTTCTGACCCTTATTCGTTTTTTTTTAGGTTCGTGCAGTTGTACAGTGCAGAGGTTAGCTTCTTCTTGGAGAAAAGCGTAGGAGGAGGTGAGGCGATTCGTTTTCCTCTTGTACCCCCCAACCCAATTTATAATTCTAAACCCGTCAACATCAATCGTTCGTGCAACTCACCAACGCTCGTCGTAGACGTCGCGGCCGTGGCCGGGCTGAGGAGACTCATGGAGGGGCTGGCTGTTTTAGTGAAGTCGAAGATGATTACAGAGGAGAACTGCGACGCGGTCGTCAAGCAGGTTCTGGAGTGCGGGGAGGTAGGAGAGATCGCGTGCAAAGGGTACTACGATGTTATGGGGGAGAAGGTGAGTCTAGAAGTGCGTCATACACAACTCTACATAATTGTTCTAATTCGTCGACTCCCCTCTTTGCAGGTTGAGGGATCAAAAACGAGGAGCAAGAGGTTCAAGTTCGGATACGCAGGGATCGGACTGAGAGTGCCCGAGGACGACGAGGGGGACGACGAGGACGAGGAAGACGAGGAGGTCGACTGGGACGAAGTCGCAGTCGACGAAATCATGGAGCTCAAGGACGCAGGAGTGAGGTGAGAAGTGTGTCTCGTCGCTGCTGCCAACTTCTATGCCTTTTCTAACATCACGAACGCCCCTTCCTTTGCTCGTCGCAGCAGGTGGAAGGACGAGTACGGGTGGAAGTGGGAGGAGGAAGTCGAAGACGACGATGGCAACGACGTCTGGGACGCGCTGGAGCCCGTCGCGTTCCCCCCTCTCATGTGCAGCTACTTGTTCAAGGACGCCAAGACGCGCGAGCAGGCCCCGACGAAGTTCGTCCTGCCTCGCATTAACATTCTCCAGAAGGACGACCCGGGAGTCATGGGCAGCCTGGCGACTAAGATCGACAGGAAGGCGAAGATGAAGTTCCTGAGGGATTTGCACGTGAGGATCGTCAGCATTCAACCGACGTTCGGGCCGAAAATGGTCGCAAGCGGAGGACTCAAGGACTTGGTCAAGTACGTCAAGGGGGTCGAGGTGGAGGGAGCGGATTTGACCGAGGAGGAGACCCGCCTCCTTCTCATATCCTCGCTGTTCACGTTCTTCTTCACCCCCACCGGCATCTCCCCCTTGACGACCGCCCGCATCCTGTACCAACTCGGCCAGGATTCCGACACTCAGCTGGCTTCCAGCTTCAACACCATGACCAACCTCGTCGCTAGCAGAATCGTCGAGGACGCCGAGCTCATCAGCACCACCAGCAGAGAAGGCGCGCAGGTCGGAATCGGCATGTGGGCGTGCTTCGCCAACACCCTGAGCAAGACCCTCCTCGAGACCTGGAACAAGGCGACGGGCCCGAGCTTGAACATGGCGAGGGGCATCGTCAGAGAGTGCGTCCTGAGGTGCGGAGAAGACGCCGTCTACGCCTGGTCTGACGACATGGAGAACCTGAAAATTGAGTCCAAGCTTGGGTACACCAGCGAGCTCGCTGACGCCGACGTGACTTCGTGCGACGAGATCAAAGACAAAATCACCAACAAGGAGACCGTCAACGAGATCATCAAGGCCTTCCCCTCGACGTCTCGCTCGGTCAAGGCGGCCGCTGTCTTTTCTAGGGCCGACGCCGCTGACACCCTAAGGTGAGACGGAGCGCTATCAACCCAACACGCAAGTCGCAATTCTCACATCGCCACTCGTCGCAGCTTCGCCACCAACGTGATCAAGGCCAACGCGAAGCTCATCAAGGGAAGCGAGGACGACGGAGAGGGAGAAGAGATCGTGTCCGTGCTCTGGAAGGGCGCCAACCTCAGGTTCGGGATCTACTTGAAGGTCCTCGTGGCAGCGAACATCGTCTCTCTCAGCGACGTCTGCAAGTGGCTCACTGGGCTCCCCCAGCCAACTCTCGTCTCCAACGCTTGGATCTTCAGGGACGTCGAGGCCGCGATGAGCACCAGGTGCAGGATCGGCGACAACGTCGACTTCGACGACGACGACGAAGACGACGACCTGAGCGACGACGAGATGGCGTTGAACGGACCCGACAAGGAGGAAGCGATGAAGGCCCAGGCGGTGAAGGACGTCTTAGAGGGTTTGTACAGCATCATCTCCAAGGCCTCGCCCAACACCTACAAGGAAGGGTCTAGCTACGCGGTAGGGTTGAGGTGTGGCGCGATCAACCTTGTCAGGGTTGCGTTCGAGTGGAAGATCATCGGGAGAGACTTCGAGGTAGGAGGAAAGGGTCCTTTTGTAGGGGACCTGCAGGCAGTGAAAGCAATGTTTTATTGATGCTAGGGTTTGGGGATGGGGGCGGGGGAGGGGGATGTGGTATGGGAGGAAAAAGGGGGGCAATTTGAATTTAAGGGAAAGGGTTCACTTTTATTTAGGAAACTTCAACGTCCGCCCAAATTCCAACGTGGTCGCTTGGATAAAGAGTTTCGTCGTCCTTGTGAGGAATATCCCCGGCCAACCCTGCGTTCGAAACGCTGAGGTTTCCCTTTGTCCAAATGAAGTCAAGGCACACCCCCTCCATTGGGCCGTCGACATCCATGTATATAGCCTTCAACCCCGAAGGCCAAGTAGACTTCGGCTCCGCCCCGTGGACCTTCTTGTACGCCGAGGAGTAACCAGCCTTTTCGTAAAGCTTGCAGACATTCTCCTTCTTCATCAATGTATTGTGATCTCCAACGATCACGACCCTTCCCCCCGTCTCCTTCAACTTGGGCTCCATCCAGTCCAGAACCCTCTGCGTCTCCTCCTCGCGAATCTTTTTGCCGACATCGTTCGTGATGCTGCAGTAGTGAATGTTGACGATCCAGAACAGCGGCTTGTTGTCCTGCCCCATAATCTTGATTCTCTGCGCGGTACCCAAGTGCAGCCTCTTGCTCGTCTTCGTCTCGAATGGTTGGTAGACCAAGACATCGTTCTTTGGGGACCCTATCCTGCATCTCTTCTCATCGACCACGCAAGAGATGCCAAAGAATGGGCCGAGAAATACGTAATACAGGGAGAAGATATCGACGCCTGTGATTTGACCAGTAATTTCACGGATCTTTTCCAACAGCAAGGGCAGCCTGGCAAGAATAGATCCGATTATCGGAATCTGCACAATCAGACAGATGGCCGTGATGAGGCCTGAGAAAATTGTGACAGTCACCTTATCGTAGTCGGTACCCTGGGTGCCGTACTCCTTTATGTTGGTGACAATGCTGGCATCACTGTGGAAGGAGTACGGGCTATTATTGTTGTGCTCGCTCAGGGACTTGGCGATCATCTTGTCGACGCCAGCGTTGTTGACCATGCACTCCTGGAAGCAGGCGACGTTTGGATTGACGCGCGTGATAGTGTCGAGCATGAAGGGGCATCTCTCGTTGAAGCGGTCGAAGAAACCTCTGATGTTGAAGGTCAGGACGCGCACACTGTTCTCAGCTGGGGCAGGAGGACGGGAAGCTGATCTGGACCTTGATGATTTTGTGGAGGAGCGCGAAGGGCTCTTCTTTCGGCCCGGAGATTTCGAGGAGCGGGATTTGGTGGCGGCCTTGGACCAGCCTGTGGACCTGGACCGGGACCTGGAGCGAGGAGGCATGTTTGTTGTGTTTGGGTAATTCACTGGATCTTTGATGGGACAAAATTACGATTTAAGAGGTAAGGGGAAGGAATAGAGGGGATATAAAAATAGGTCCGAGCATTTCCTTAACAATGATATTGTCCTGAAGCAATTAATTGTTTGTTTCCGGCCATATGAAAGATTCTGGGGACAAAACATGTCCTGAACGTTATATCTTTCGTCAGCCGGCTCCTTTGCTTAAAATCAATTTGACTCAGCTAACCCGTTCTCTCCAGCAGCAAAGCTAGAATATATTGAAGGAACATGTCTGACGATCCAACTCGCCTAGTTCATGATGGGACGGAGAAACAAGCAGAGGGTAATGAAATTATAACAACTATGACGTGCGCACCTAATGTTACACAAGTAGCAGACTTTGCCTGTATGAACGCTAAGAATTTAATTAGTATTGACTTACCCGAAGGCATTACAATCATCGGTGTGAGTTCCTTCAGAGACTGCATTAGTTTGAAAGACATAAAGTTCCCAAAGTCGTCAACTAAAATTGGTGTGAGCTCCTTCAATAGCTCCAGTCTAGAAAAGGTCGATCTCCTTCACACGAAAGTTCAAGAATTAGGTATGAATGCCTTCGCACATTGCACAAGTTTAAGAGAGATGAAGGTCCCGGACTCGCTTCAAAAGTTTGGTAACAATGTCTTCTACAACTGCTCCAAGCTAGTTCCCTCCGACATTAACGTTAGCGATTCCAATGCGGTAGTCACCTACCTCCGCGCCCAGGTAAGCTCTCCCCCAAGAAAGAAAAAAGAAGTCAGCGAACGGTCTAAACAACTTCACACGGCGTGTCACCACCTCTAACACACTGTTCTACAAACAGATGTCAGCCGAACAAGAATGGCAGCTGCTAAGCGACGAGGAGAAGACGAAGTTGACCGTAGACGGGAAGGATGGAGAAGGCGTTGGATTCCATGGGTATACAAAGCGAAAGCATGTCACGAAAGTAGTGTTCCTCCCCAATATCACAAAGGTCGGGAATTTTGCCTGCATCAACGCCAAAATTCTGGTCACAGTAGACATCCCGGAGGGCGTAGAGAGCATCGGCGACTACGCCTTCAGTGGCTGCTCGGAATTGAAAACTGCGACAATCCCGAAGTCGCTTCGAAACTTTGGTAAACACATCTTCTGGGAATGCACCAGCCTGGTCCCCTCTGACATTGACGTTAGCCAAGAATACAGAGATGCAACGTCCACAGTTGTCACCTACCTCAGATTCAAGCAGTCGGTGAGTTCAAAACATCTTTCTCAAAAAGCTTCTCTCTTCAACCTCTTGCTAACGCTCTGCCTCAGTCGGCCATCCGAGTTTTTTACGAGGGTGACCTTTCAGCGCTGAAGAAAGTCTTGGTTGACACTGCGGACGCATCGCTGCTGCTAAAATCAAACACGGAGGGGCAAAATCCCTTTGATGTAGCCCTTGAACAACCGGTCACCGTCAAGTGCATCGTCCAGACACTGCCTGACGCCACCGTCGAGAAATTTTCAAAGTACGGTTCAAACGAGTGGGTAACTCCGGTCGTGTATGCCAAGGAGAAGAAGGCTCCCCAGCTCACCATCGACATGCTGGAACTTCTCACCGTTGACGAGATGAAGGCTTGCAGCGACACCGAAGCCGAAATCCAGGCCGCCGTCGACAAGAAGAAAGAAACCCGTGCCAAGAACAAGAGCGCCATCGCTAACATCGTCGACTTCACCGCTCGGGAGAAGGCTACAGAGCTGCAGACCAAGATGTTCGGCGAGCTCAAAGCCGCCGCTGTCGACGACGCCCAGGTCACCTTCGACGAGCTTAAGGTATTCTGTGGCGATCAGGCAAAGAGGCTCGGCGACCTAATTGCGGTGGTGATGGATAAGTACAAGACGACGGACCCTCGCCGCTACGAGCCTTTCGAGCAGGTGAAGGATATCGCGGTCAAGGACCAGGTACCGCCGCCCGCTACTCTCTCCCTCCCTGAGCAGGTGGAGTTCCAGCTTGCAAACGCGACTTGGTATGAGGAAGGGTTCAAAATCGCCATGAACGAGATAGCTGCCGTCTTCAACGAGGCAAAAACATGCGAGGAAATCTGTCATCACTATGACATCGACAACAGCGGCGGGAAATGGTCGAAGTAGCTGCGAGCAGAGGTCTTCAACCTAGACCTGCGTAGAAACGAAGTCGTCAGAGTAAAGTTCGGGCCGCCCAAGGGCTTCCCCCGAGCGCTGGAGAAGATGGCTCAAGGCAAGACGCTCCGGGACCTCAACCGTGTCACGTTCGAGTTCGAGGACCCTCTATTGATGGCCCTCTGCTTCGAGGTACTGAACAAGAAGTACAGCATCCACGGGCTGAAGAACAAGTACCTCCAGGAGACCTTCAAGGAGCCGCCGAACCTCCACATGAACCTCGACATCAAGGACGGCTGGCTGTGCGAGGTCCAAATGCTCTTCCGCGACATCCTCTTAATCAAGAAGGAGCTGCACAAGTTCTACGACGTCAACCGCGCCGACGGTCCCTTCGTCGTGGCCGGGAAGCTGTTCAAATCCTCCGAAGCACCCGACACGCACGAACACGATTACTCAGAGCTCTCGTCAAGTTCTCCAGGCGTCAACCCTCTCCTCGAAGCCTTGAAGCAAAAAGACGTCAAAATTGCCGCGCAGGAGGCAGAAATCAAACGGCTCCGAAGCCTCCACGCTTCGCCGACACCCCCTCCAGCTCCAACCAGACCATCGCTGAAATTGTTCAAGAGAATGTCATCCAAAAAACTGTAAAAACTGCGAAGGCATCCTCTATTTTGTTCTGAAAACGACGGTTTTCTTCTCTTTAATCTATTTACCCGTATTTACGTCGTAATATCTCTCGACCGAGCTCACGTAATTCTCCCCCAACTCTCCCCCAACCTCTTCAATCCACTTAAACAGTGACCTCCTCTTCTTAATCCTTTCATCCGTCGGGTCGTTTGCAACAGTAAGTCCCGTAACCAACAAATCCAAGTCATCTTTATCCAACAAAATATCCCCTGTAATCCAATCAATAGGTTTCGACAATTTCGTAATAACACTCGTCGGCATATACGTCGGACTTACAACCGCCACCCCCTTCGCATTATCATTAATAAAATTAAATAACTCAATCGCCTTCGGCTTATCAGGTCCACATGCATCAACCTCCTCTCCTGACGTCCCAACAGAACCACAACCTAATTCAGCCATCAACTCAGCCATGTCCCTTACATGCACAGGCTGAAATCTAGCATTACCATCAGAAGCTAATAAAAATAAAGGCGTACGCCGAAGTACATAAGCGGCATTGTTCAAAAGGATCGACTCATTAGGCGTGTCGCCGAATATACCGCAGGGACGGACTATGGAGTAATTTACACCGGTGGAGAGGGATATTTCACGGAGGTTTTGTTCGGCGAGAGCTTTGTTTTTTATGTAGGAGAAGGGTGAATCAAGGGAAGCGTTGGTGTGGGAGGAGAAGACTATTTTTTTTACGCCTGAGGGGGGGGGAGAAAGAGTTAGAATGGAGAATTAAAACCATGTGTGAACGTCATCGAAGTAACATTGCAGGTGTTCTCACCAGCTTCGGCGGCGGCTTCGAAGGCGGATTTTACGCGGAGGGAGGCGGCGTGGTGAGTGTCGGTTTTGGACTCGAAACGGATCCAGTAGGTACAGTAGAAGACGTCGACGCCTTCGAGGGATTTTGACATGGAGGTTTTCGAGGTGAAGTCGAGAGGTTGAGTGGTTATTTTGGAGAGGTCTGCGGCGGATAAGGTGTCTGAAATGGGGGTGGAGCGGCGGGAGAAGTTTACGATGGAGGTTACGCCGTGGTTTTTAATGAGGTGCTCTGTGAGATAGCGGCCCGTATAGGAGAGGGCACCTGTGATGGCGACCTTGGACATGACTCGGGATCTTGCGAAACTTGTTCGCCCTGAAAATGTATTTTAACACCAGTAGAATAACTTTGAAAGGTAGTGCCAGGGTTTTATGTACTAAAGTTGCCGGTTGGAATGTTCAGTCAGTGCTCTACGGTCGTGTGTCTGTATGAGAGGCTCTTTATGACAAAAAGATTATGCCTAAATATCTGGAACCATTTTCTCCAATTTAAAGATACCCATGTCGCTTAAATATCGCAGCGTATCAATCATCATCCTCTTAGCCTCCTTCATCATCAATAATAATGCCTACAATATCGTCCCATCAAACAGGATAAACCAAAATAGAAGAGCCTTTGTTGCTGTGTCACTCAGCATCCCAACTCTAGTCTCAGCTGCTGAACCTGACCCTGCGTCTGTTAAAGCACTTCAAGCGGGCATATCTGACCTGTACTCGGACAAAATTCCGGCTAGCATCCCTCAGTTGGAATCAGCCCTCTCTGACCCAAACTGGGCGCCTCTTGAGAAAGGCTCCATCCTCCGTCTCCTAGGCGACGCAACTTCTTCCATATCCGATCATCCCAAGAGCTTTCAGTACTACTCCTCAGCCGTCTCTGCCCTGAACACCATATCCCCCACCGCAGTATCCGAGGACGACCTCCCAACCTACAACTCGGAACTCTCCCAATCCCTGATAGGAAAGTCCCGCGCCTACTACGGCCACACCTCCTCCCCCCCTCCCTCCACCCCCCTCCCCCTCCTCGCCTCCGACCTCAAGCTCGGCCTAACCCTCTCCTGCACCTCCTCCTACGAGGACGACCTCCTCCTCTGCGGTTCAACCAAAAACCCTTACCTCCTCTGGGAGCTCGCTCGAGTAACCCGTGACTCCCAAGACTACAAAACAGCCTCATACTACTTCAACCTAGCTTCCAAAATATTTCTGAGCCAAGGCGACACATACCGCTCCTACATCTGCTCTGTAGACAGTGATATATGTATTCTGTCCCTTGGTTCATCTCCTCCTAAAAAGTACGTAATCGAAGACGGTGTGAAGAACATTAAATCTCGTCAAATAGTATACATTACGAGCAAATTATCAGGTGACGTTACAGGCGCATCATCTGCGCTTGACTTTAAATTTGAGAAGGTCACTGGACAGAAGAGGGGGTGGACTATTGATGATGATGTTGAGAGGTTGAAGGAAGGTCCGGAACGGTGGAAGGAAGAGGTTGGTCCTTTACTCGTTAAGTCATGCTTCTCTTAAAAAAAAAATGAAGAACAAACGAAAGGGCCTTTTGAAGTGAAACTACACACACCATATTTAATTTCGTTCGCTACTTCCTTCTGTTTTCATTATACAAATGCGCCCATGAACATGCCCTCCTGAATGTCGCCAGAGCTTATCCCTCGAACCGATCGTTGGTTCTGAACCATTTCAATGTTTAGCTTACGTTGGTGCTCGTTTCTAGTTCGGACTAACATGGTCATGTTGATGAGGGAAACGACTCCTATGCTACCTGACCCCACCACACCCGCGATCCACACCATGCTATTCTCGTCTCCTTCAACTCCAAGATTGCTAAAAAAGAACAAAGAAGTGATTGCGGTGAGTGTTATCAGTCCACCCTGCACAAGTTGCCACCATGCCAAACCCTTCAGTGAAGCAATAGATGAAAGCTCCCACACAGTTTTCTTTCGAACGCTCTTTGACACAGACTTGTTGGCGATCGATACCATAGTCAATATTGCAAGATATATGGAAAGGATTTTTGCTGCGTTTGAAGTATTAGCGCACTGACCGTTGTCGAAAGAATTTTGACTAATGAAGCAGGAAACTGCCTCAAATGAGAAAAAGAGCATCGTACCCATGGCTGCCGTGCCCTTCATCAACACTGTATGACACAAAAAGTCCGACAGCTCCTGAGGCGGAAGCTTTGCTGCTGATTCACGGAGCTTCAATAATAAACAAAGTGCTGATGATAAACAAGGTATCCTCAAAATGGCGGACCAACCTTTTATAGGCAACCCTTCTCGGAAGCAACCAATTGCATTTCCAGTTTCACTGATAACAGCAAAAGTGAATAAGTGAAAGTACAAGAAGAACTTGTAGCCAACATCCTTTCTCTTGGGCTTACACACAAATGCACAAATAATTGTAACAAAGACAACGGGCTGAATAAATTCAGGCATTAACCAAAACTTACTCTTGAGCGTCACGCCGTAACAAATATATAGCAATGAGTATATTGAAGTGACAAGAAAGGTAACAAAAACAAAAACCCAAGAGCACTGAAACAAATAAATATCGAAGCATGTTAGAATTCAGAACCTTCCTCACACAACTCCTGCACGCTCACCTCATCAATTGGTTCCTCAAGTTCTGCCACCCGCTCGTCTATCTGGCCACTTTCAGACTCTATTGACCTTCGGTTCTGCGCCTTCAAACTAGAGTACGCCTCAGAAAGCAAAACTACAACACTTGCGGCGGCGCCAGTAGTACCAATAACATTTTTTGTCGTCTCATCCATGTCATCGGCGCTCATCATTGAGAAGAGGAAGATTGCGCAGACTCCGGTCACTAACGTTAGAAATCCTTGCATTCCACGTTGAAACGAGATATCTTTCATCGTCGCGATCTTCTCGATCGATAAGTTCAAATCCTTCTTCCACTCACTCCTAACACTTCCCCGAACAAGATTCGTTCCCCACCAAGATAGTAGGTAGCACGAAACCATCATTGAACAATATGAGGTGTCAGAGCATTCCTCCAAACCTCCCTCTTCTTCGAAAGCACATTGCGTCACCCTGAAGTTAAGAAAAAGGATGGAAAACATGGTCTGGAGACCGCCTTTTAGCAGTGTATCGACTAAGAAGGAGTCTAGGTCTTTATCCGGCAGTCGCCCTAAAACCGCTCGGAGTTTGAGTCCCAGGTGAAAGATGACTGTAAATAAAGCTGCACGCAGAAAATGAATGACAACGCCACCAAAATCTCCTTGCCTAAAAAAATAAACTATATAAGCCGCCTCGCTTACGTAAGCATACACCGCGAAATGAAATCGTAGCTTCCACATATCCTTCGGACTCCGTCTCCTTGGTTGGCAGAATACGGAGGTTGTAAATGTCAATAGCACGATTGCAAAAGATCCCGTTGCCATCGCATCGAAAAAGTTGTCCTTTGTCACTGCACGCGTAATATTAATTGCAGAAAAACACGCACATATAACAGCGGACGCGTTAACCCAAAAGGAGGACGCCTCGACTAATATAGTAATAAGCGGGGATTGGCGTTCTTGCCCGGAATCCTCCTCTCCTCGCACAATCTCGCCCCTAATGGCGACAATTTTCCAGGCAGCCGTGACAATGAGGCTGACACATCCAACGGCCATAGCAGTTATCATAATATTTTCCTCGGTTTGGTCTCTAAAGTTTCCTTTGGCACCGTAACTCCCTAGCATATTTAGCGCGCAGAAAGCAGCTATAGCAAGCCCAAAACACTGGACGAATCCTTCCATATTCAAATCCATAGCGAAAACACTTCGCGCCGATAGGAGATGCTTATCGAGAATATTCTTCGGGGCGAGGCGGCTTAGAATTTTAACCCCAAGATACAAACATATCATAACTCCTAATCCTGTCTGTGAGAAAAGGGTTCTGCTACATTCTGTCCAGCTATTCCACTCCTGAACCTCGGCTTCACATTGGACGCTGCTAAAGAGGAGGAATCCTAGCTGGGCTAACACTATAAGCAGCCCCTCTTTCATCACGCCGTCCGTGAGAAATATAGAGAGATTTCGGTCATTTAACCTTGCGACCCAGCCGCGAATTTTGAAACCAAACATTATTAGAAAGAAATTCCCCGTAAGAATAGCACCTATCTCTAAGAATTTTCGTTCGGTGAGGTTTTTTCCGGCGATTCGGTCGTTGTTGATTCTATAACGGACTAATGCCCAACTCGCCGTAAAAGAAATAGCCTGAACAATAAGGAGACTTTTATGCTGCCAATCGGATCGTCGAGGCTGCGAATAGGAGTTAAATTTGTCAGAGAGGTGGACATATTTTTTTGTGGTATCAGTTTGAGCACCTCACCTTCAGCAACCAAGATATCGTCGTGGTCCAAGTGTACGTTGGAATTAGAGTCATCAACCAAGAGTCCCTGGTCCTTTGTAAAAACTTAAGTTTGTTCTCGTTATCTTCAAGAAAGACAAGACCATATATTGCGATAACCAGGTAAATCGAGGAGATAGCGAAGGTCAGCACCGAGTACACAGTGTGGCATTCAGTTACTAGTAGGGGGGTTTGTGTCGTTGCTAGCCTCGACCCCGGCGCCTGTGCCTCTGACTCCTCGGTCATGAGAGGATTGCCAAAGGAGGTCAGCGTCTGTTCTGGAACCGGACCAGAAGCGGCTGGAACAAGGGCTTGGGGCGGGGACGGGCTTTCTTCATCTTGAATTTTCCTGGGGGGCACGTCAACAAGAATAGATGGGGAGGGGGAGGGGGGGGTCTCCTCCGTGAGAGGATTGTCTAGGGAGGTCGGGGTCTGGTCTGGACCCGGATCAGAAACGTCCGGAGCAAGACCTTCGGGTGGGGGCGGGCTTTCTTCATCTTGGATTTCCCCGGGGGGGACGTCAGAAAGAGGAGAGGGGGAGGGAGGGGGGGAGGCCGCACGCAGGGAAGTTGCGGAGTTAGGAGAGGACATTTTGTGGGAATCGGACGCGAAGCGCGGGATTGTGACAGACTATCACTCTACAAATATATTAAAGGCTCCCCGAAAGGGCAGAAAGCGAGTCGTTGTCTTCAGAACTATCGAAACAGAGGACAGAAACAATGCCAAGGATTTTCCTGCTCAAATCGGATCAAAGCAAAACCACCCTGGCTTAGATGCCTCCCCCCTGGCACGCACCAGCGCCCGACGGAAGGCTCCCTAGCAGGGTACCCTGAGCTATCCACCGCCCGTACGCCCGTCGGTCAGTAGCCTATCCGCCAGCAGCGTGGCGAGGGTTGGCCACTCGCGTATCGATATGAGCGGAGGTGACGACGGCGGCGACGTGCTGGCAGAGGTGCACTGCTCTGCTGGTGCGCTGCTGCTCTGCCGCCCTCACCAGTCGCGCGACGTGGCGATGCACGCGCTGCTCAACGACGCACCAACGATGCTGCCGCACCTGAGCATGCTGTGCCCGATCTCGCATGACGACTCCACCTCGCGACGGGTCCGGCACCGCGCGGAGGCCGCCGCGAGCACGAGCTGTATGCTAGATGTTGTTTTGGGCGAGACAGGCGAACTGATAGGCAGCACTGGCTTCCGTGTGGTGGAGCATGGCGCAAGCTCCGCCGAGTGGGGCATCATTGTCAGCAAGGCTTGGCAAAGGAAGGGTGTGTGCGCAGCGTGCTTCACAGCATGCCTAGAGGTCGCTACTACCACGCTAAACGTGCGAAATCTGACAGCATCAACGATTGCGGAGAACGAATCGATGCTGGCGTTTTTCAAGCGACGCGGAGTACCACAGACGGGGTTGCACACAGACAACGAGACCGGCGTCGAATGGCTTGTATTCGGCGCGCCACTGGACAACTTGGCGTCGGGGTCAGTGCTCTGACTCGGCATTGTCAAACCAGCCGTCACTTAGAATCTGATTTGGGCTCAAACCTCAAAGCCTTTCTCCCTCGCCCACTGTTCAGCCTTTAAGCCTTCAAACCCAGCCTTAAAACCTTGACTGCTATGCGTAATACCAATCACATTCTGTTACTACCTCTACTCAAAAAGTAACGTACAAAGATATCATAGTTATTTATTCTTAAAAAGATTTCACCTAACGAATTTACTAACCCCATACTTAATTTCGTTCGCTACTTCCTCGAACCCTTTCTTCCTCGCCCACTGTTCAGCCTTTAAGCCTTCAAACCCAGCCTTAAAACCTTGACTGCTATGCGTAATACCAATCGCATTCCTGTTACTACCTCTACTCAAAAAGTACCGTACAAAGTACAGATCATTGTTATAAACAGCGTTCAAGAGTGGCGTGAAACCTCCAGCGTCTGCCGTTTCTATCCAAGCGTTCTTCGAATCGACTAACCATTTGACGCAGTTTTTACGTTTTTTTATCACCGCGTAGTTCAGGAGACCGTTGCGGTCGAGGACGGATCCTGAGGTGTAGTTTATGTCGAAGTCCCAGTCTGCTTCTGACTGTTTGACGAGCTTTTGGATTTGGCTTAGGGCGTCGCCTCGGTCTAGGAGGGCCGCGAAACGGATCAGGAGCGCGTCGCTGTTGCGACGGGTTAGGAGGGTGCTGGTTTTGAACTTTGTGAAGTAGAGGTCGAACCAGCCTTTGCGGGGGCGGCTTGGGAGGTTCCAGCGTCTGTGGCTTTTGCATTTCATTTTCCAGATGTTCTCACGTTCCTCGATCTGGGACCGAGTTGACCTGCTTAGCATGCAGAGCTTGAGGAGGTCGAATTGCGTTAAAAACGTCATGAAGTAGAAGACGACGTCGTCGTTGCTGTTCCTGTTGACGTCGAAGATCCAGTCGAGGCTGTACACGTGGTTGGTGATGGTGCTAGTCCTCTGTAGCTCCGTTGAGAAGTTAACGATGTCCTTCAAAATGGGGTTCGATACGTGCGTGAGGGCAGTCATCTCGTGGAGGAGGCTCGCGGTCGTCGTTCCCACTGCCGGCTCCTCGAGCTTCCTCTTCTTCTTCCTTTTTATCCGGTCGACCTGCCACCCGATCTTCCTGATGGCGAGCCACTGGTCGAAACCTTCGCGACCCAGAGTGACGCCGCCCTTGTCGTAACGGGCGATGAGGGCCTTTCTGGTCTTTCTGTTCCAGCTGTAGTTGTTCTCCCAGTCCTCCTTCGCGCAGGAGTACCACTCCTCGAAGCTGCTTTTATCCTGCATCGTCGAGTTAGTTCTCGTTCTTCTTAAGAGAAAAAGAAGAATTCCCTTCTCACCTCCTCCTCCCAAAACCTCTCCCCAACCTCCCCCCCCTCCTCATACCCTCCCCCCCTCCTCTCCCTCCAAACCTCCTTCCTATTCTTTAGCCATTCCCTCGCGTCCTCAATTCTAGTAATCTCCACTCCTCCTTCAGACAGTTCCTCGTCACTCGAATCGCAGTCATAGTAGGGTATCCCATAAATCGGGTTAACATCATACCTCCTCTTGATCGTACTCTCACATCCTCTGAAAACCGTCAAATCAACGTATTCACTTTTATTTTTTTTCGATCCGAATCAGAGAGAAACAATTTGTCGCGAGTACGGTCGAACTCGTTAGAAAATAATACGATCAATGCAATCTCATCGTCACGTCTATTGTTCGTTCCGTGCTCGTTCGTTCTCAGAAATATACCGTGTTGCCTCGCATATTAATGTTAGCTCTATCATAATCTCACCTCCTAAAAAACCCTTCAAACCCCTTCAAATCCTCCCCCACAACCTCCTCAATATCATTCCCATTAATCCCCACAACAACATCCCCAGCCCACAGCCTGAACTGCCTTGTACTCTCTCCTCTACCTTGTTTCCAGAAGGTAGCGAACTGAAAATCCATGTAACTTTCTTCGATTAATACGCCTTTTTTAACCGTATTCTCGTGAGTGTACTCACAAATTCTAGGGTTAAAACCGAACGTATTCTCTTTGTCGTAAGAAAGATCCCATAATTAAAAAAACACCCGAACGAAAACACGAAAACGTTAGAAACAAACACGCACAATATTGTAAGTTAAATGTTTAATTAACATTTCTCACCGTAAGGATCCCTATACAACCTCAACGTAACAGTCTGAACCTCACCCTTCTCAGGCGGTACAAGTTCATTAATAAAAGCCGGCATCGTAGTATACTGTTTATTAAATTCTGCTTTGGCGGGTTTTAACGGTTTTAACGGTTTTAAGGGTTTTGGTTGAGTAGAATCGAATAAACATGTATGCCCTTTTTTAGGTAATCCACATAAACCACATTTATACTCTCTACCGAGATTAGAACTTGGCCCTCCTCCAGGGTTCGTAGGGTCGTAGAGAGGAGGGTATGATGATTGGAGATTTATCATTGATGTTAGATCGGAGGAGTGATGTGGAGGTGGTTGTGTTGATTTTGTTTTTATTACTTTGTTCTGACATTTTCGGAGCTTTTTAAGAGTGAAGGAAAGAGCGAGACATTAGTTTATACATAGTTGTAAGCGTGTCAATTGGACGGTGACGTATTTATATAAGGCTCACCTTGCACCTTTGTCTACTTTTACCTTGACCTCCGAATTTAGGCATGTCGAGGCAGTGCACGCACGTGCCGCAGTTGGGGGTTAGGCAGGGCGGACACTGTGAACGATGGAAGGGGGGGGGTGAAGGGAGGTTAGAAACTAGTAGCAGAGAGGGAGGTGAGAAGCAAAGACGTTAACGTACCTGACCGCAGGAGGTTTGCTTCTTGTTGTAGACGATTGGTTGGGTGGGGAGGTGGGAGTTGGGGGGGTTGAGAGGGATTGAGGAGGACGTTGTTGTTGTTGTTGTTTGTTGAACATCCATCATCATATGATACTGTTCACTGATGGTTGTGGTGACAGTAGGCGTCTCAGTAGGCGTCTCAGTAGGCGTCTCAGTAGGCATTTCTATCTGTTCTGTTTCCATTGAAACGACTCTTGGAGGGACTGAAGGGTATTCAGGAGGTGGTTTAGGAGGGCCATCCACAGTTTGCTGTTGTTGTTGCTGCTGCTGTTGTTGGTGCTGCTGCTGTTGTATTTCCATCATTGGAGGAGGCTGCACTGCAGGTATTTGATGAGGCGGCTGATGGGATTCTTGACCGTCCATTATATATATATATATATATATATATATGTATGTATATAACGCTTTGGCAATCTGGTCGCCCTTGATGATGATTTTGGGCTGCGCTTCAGAGCAAAAGCGATAGAGTTAGAATAGCGATCAGAATAGCGTTCAGAAGGCTGGGTTCCAAAGGCACATGTCAGCGAGTGTCCACACACGAGTTTACCTTGGCGATGTACAGTATACTATATCGGAGGAGTTCGCTTTGAATTCGTTCGTCGATTAAATCAAAACAAAACCTTATTTACACGGTGACGCCACAAATATTATTATTATTATACGTAAGATAAATTTATGGCGGCGTCAGGATAAATGTAAAAACAAAAATACGATTAAGCCTACGTTTCAAAAAAGGAAACGTCCAATCTTCCTGGAAAAAGAAATAAGCTTCATTTACAGTTCATTTATTCACGTAGGCAATATCTTCGGTCAACCGTCTTTTACCATAGCCTAAGAATCCCCTAAAACAGCGAACCTAAACCGATAAAAAAGCTTCTAAACGCTTACAAAACGAGCAATTATTGAATCTATTCATTACGTCCGAGCACCCGCATCTATATTACCAAACTTGATGCAATACAAACGCTACTTGTTCTTCCTTCTAATAATATAAAAATCCGCCATCACTTGTATTTCCATTTTGATTCGGTAATGCTCTAAAAACAATTCTCTCTTGTCTCCGTTCATGTATTGCCCCCCTCCCTTCTAAAAGACCAGTGTCGCACTGTCTCGCGTAGAAGGCCTACCTTTCGTGTCCGGAAGGTTCACACTCTGCTTATCTTCCCCGTTTTTTTAAACCGACCGTTTTTCTAACACATTAAAACACCCTGTTAATCTCACTCGTTCCCTTTTCATTTATAGGAGAAACACGACAATGGATATAATCCACGATCCCCCCCGTCTCCTCTCCTCCCTCCTCGGCCTAACCTGTCTCTCTTCCTTTTCATTTTTCATCTCATCCTGCGTAGTCATAAACACAGCGAACATAGGTTTTACAAATTTCATAACGTCTTTGTTATATATATGTTTCTGTTTAGGGGGGTTGTATACGTTGACGAGGAGTCAGACGACGTTGGCGGTTGGTTTTTTGATTGGTGTTAGGTGAGAAAAACGATAACGCTGTACCATTTTTTTAGAACGATGACAAATGGAGAACAATTAACAAATTATCTAACATAAATTAAATACCATACTATTCCCCCTCTCTTCATAATAATAAGTTTAATGCTCTGCATCCACAGTTTCCAAACAGCGATATTCTGGGGTCAACTCTCCCACTGTACCTCCTCCTACCTCTCCTCTGACATCTCAAAAAACGTAATCAACTCATACACGTGCACTAACCCTTCAGCTTATCGTTCATGTTCAGCGTTTAGTTCAATAAATTTTTTATTCCTACTCGCTTTTACTGGAGTGCTTATTAAAGGTAAAGATGAGATTATTAATGACCAAGGAGGGTACGATGATGTAGGGACTACGGGTAGTCAGGGGTTTAGTTCACCTTATGAAGGGGGGAGTTATGAACAGAGTAGCCCGAGTACGGCTGATCTATGAGAGGGGGGAAGAGAGTGAGAGGGAGGATTTTAGGGGGGGTATTTAAGAGTAGGGCTATTTAATCGACAAAACTAAAAACTAAAAAAGGGAGTTTTTTTTTGTTGATGCGTTTTTTTATTGTAGCGTTATTAAAATGATGAACCCATAACATTCAACTCAACTTTAACACCCTCTCCTTCCACTATAACATATTCGCTGTGTTCACCATCAGGATAAACTCTGCTAGATATAACGTTACCGTCTACGTATAGTTCAATGACTGATACGTCGACGAATATCCGGAGAGAGGTGGGGGAATGGACGAGGGTTGCGTAGGGAAATTTACCGGGTTTGGAGGTTGTGGAGGATTTTGAGCGATCGATGTAGGCGTATTTCCAGGAGGGGGAGAGGAGGCCGGAGGTTGAGAGGGATGGGTCGCGGCCTAAGTTGTTACTGAAGGTTGATTTTGAGGAGGAGGCTAGTATGGGGAGGGTTGAGCCGCAGTTTAATTGGCAGTTTTGTGGTAAGGAAGGGACTCCGTTTCGTTCGTTTCGTTTCGTTTCGTTTCTGCTTCGCAGTGATTTAAGCACTGATGCTTTTTCAGGAGTGATTTTGGTAATGTGAATTACCTGACAATTATGTAAGTTCCCGGCCGTCTTCGGGGGATTAGTTGATTTCGGAACCACCGGAATGGGCTTTCAGGCCGATAGAGCTTAATGACGGTCTCAGACGTCGCCGATAAGGTGGATTGATGTGGTTATAAAGTATATCCCGATCCACTTACTTCGTCCACTTTGTACATGTAATATCTTTATCCGCGACGCTTGTGCATGGTTTATTCGACTGCTGGCTCGTTGTTTGACCTATCAAGCGTCCACTCGCGATTCAAAACTAATATGTGACGTTTCCTTCTCTCCCTCTAACCACATCCCACATCTCCGATACAGCGTCACGTCTCAACCTTCACACTCCTCAAAACCCCTAACCCTTTACAAATACTACCCTAAAATTCCTACCTTAAAAATCCATTCCTTTAATCATATCCCTTCAACACCCAACCTCCACATCATTATCCTTTAACCTACAATCTTAACTCAAGTCTCACGTCCTCCAAACGCCTCCCATGCCGAAACGTCGGTCCAACGGTCCACCAAAGAAAAAACCAAAACGCAAAAACAAATCTAAATCTAAAAAGTCTAAACCAATACACAAACCATCCCCCAGTAACCAACCCTTTACACCTAAAATAAACCTCCATCATAACAACTCTTATCCCAATATACTCTTTACCGCCACCCATAGCATTTCTACAAATTATAGACGATCTTATATATATAACTCGATTAAAAACGAGCTCGATTTCTTTTCAAATAAACGAAGAGATTCGGTTAGAAAAAGTCGGATTAAAAAAATATTGATAAATACTAATATCATTCCGTTACATACCGAATTTCGTCAGAGTATTATAAGTGACGATGATTTGTCTGATAAAGAAATTAAAAGGAAGAGAAAAATGAATGCCGATTGGGTTAAGAAATGTAAAAAAAACGAACGGAACGATAAAGGGAGGTGTTAAGGTACCAAGGAGATATAGAGATTTGCAGGCAGTGTACGAATATATGAAGTTTATTCTGATTGATAAGGATGAAAATGTTTTAGTGCCGGTGCATGTTTTTGATACTACATTAGTTGCATTTAATAAAACCTTTAAAGGTCTCTTCGTGGTTGGAACGAGTGTTAAGAGAGCGACGCACAATGTTTCTGGGAGTACTGATAACTATAAGGTGGCGCATTACACCTCGTTGGAGTGTTTAAAACTGATTGTTAAGGATGGGCGTATTAAGGCGAACGTTGGCATTTACGGGAAGGGCGCTTATGTTACAACAATAACTAGAAATTTTAAAGGAGGGTTGCAGGCGGTGGGAGCAAGTATCTTTGATAGTAACGGAGTACGGGCAGCGATGAGTGGGAAAGTTTCGGCCTATGTTGTGTTTTAAGTTAAGGGAAACGATCTCATGCGGTGTAATAGTCGAGGAAGGGAACATGTTGGGTTCGTTTTCAAGGGGGATACGGATGGGCCTGAAAGTCTTGACATGGCGCCGGGGATATCATATGCGGATATCATATGCGGATATGAAGAAGAGTGTGAAGAAGAGTATTCGCAAGGGAGATTCTAAGACATATCCGGACGTGATATTAAAAGATATGAAGGTGAGAAAACAGAGCGAGACCAGATTCTGCGCCCCCTACAATTTCGTAACCTTATTCTGACTCGTCGCTTTGGTCCTCTCTCCTAGGATTACAAAATACAACTTTATTTAGACAACGGAAAGCAAGGGTTAGGTTGGAGAACGGTCGTGCGAGATGATAATTCAGATGTAGGATTTTCCTTCCCCGAAAATGTACGGTCACAGAGGGGGGCGGTAAAATTGGCTAAATATAAAAAGTGACTTTAGTTGTTGTTAATTATTTGTATCGTAAATCCCATCATCATCATTTTCGTTCATTTATTTTATATCAGAGGGAAGGAATCGACAAACTCCAGCGTGCCCTTTAACTTGTTCCCCCCAATCATCAACCCATTCTCCACATTCGCCCCCCCGTTCTCCCGCTTCGCCCCCTTCTTGCC
The DNA here is from genome assembly GCA_030267945.1 of Triparma strigata. Lineage (NCBI taxonomy): Eukaryota > Bolidophyceae > Parmales > Triparmaceae > Triparma > Triparma strigata. The sequence goes on from BRXY01000241.1 coordinate 54,214, forward strand.
CCTCGTCGATTCTCTCCACGCCCGTCGTTTGCCTTTACTTTGGTTACAGATATTTAGAGTACGTTGAGGGCGATTCCGAAGGGGCACAGAAGCTGTCTCTGGTCCTAAGTGAAATTCAGGTTTATGGTGTCATCGGTGGCCTCATCGCCATTCAAGCCACGACTTTTGTCATGTTCTTGAAGACGATCAACTCAAAATTCACAGATACTTTCTACTCGACCAAAACGGGCAACGAGGTCGCAATGGGTTACTTTCTCAACCATGACGACGACGAGCATTAAATTCTCATCTTCGGCAACCACACTCGCCAGTGGGAAAAGATCCGAGAGAGGGTGATTGAATGGGTCAACCAGAAGATTCCGGAGTGGAATACAACGCAACCTGACTGGTGGGACGCACGGAGAAGAGCATCAATCCCCGACTGGGCCGTTAAAGATCCACAAGCGCTCCGTTCAATCCGCTCTACTGACGTCATCAAAGTTCAAGAAAGGCGAAAAACGATCACCAAAACCATGACTCTAGCGGAAGAACAACAACTCCCGAGAGCAACAGAGGAGGGAGCAATTCGAAGGACGACAATGGCGATCCAGGCGAGGCGCAAATTAAGAAGTCAACGCGCGTGAAGGAAGAGGGGTGTGAGAGAAGGGGAAGGGGAATTGATTTTGGGTTTGGGGAGGGGTGTTAGGGTGGAAAGTGATAAGAGCAAAACAACATTTAAATAACATCAAATACCATTTCATTACATTAGGACAATGTCCTGGCTGGAGGACGTTCTAGCCCTGCCAACTTCATCATCACCACCATTATCGCCATCATCATCACCCTCGCCGCCGCCCTCGGACCTCCTCTTGGCAACGTACATTGCCATGGTCACGACAATAATGAAAATTCCGATCCACTCGAGCCAGTTTTGGACAGGCTCCGACAGAATGGCGTACGAGCCAAGCACGGCGACCGGGACTCGAATGCTAGTCAGGGATCCGTACGCGCCCGGGCCCAGGTGCCTCACAACTGTGATCTCAAAGAGGAGGGCGCCGCTCAATATTCCCAAAGTTAGGAAGAGAAACGCAGCAACGACGGGAAGGGAGCTGAAGAGAGTCCCCAGTGACTTCGTCCACATCGCCCCGCCCCCAGTCGACATTGATATGATAACGGAAGTGAAAATCGTGAGGACGTTCTGAATTTGGATGCCCTCGGTAGGCGACATGATTCCCTCGGAAGTCTTCATCACGATCCTTGCGAGGTTCAGGCAGAGAACGGAGAAGAGCTGCATCGTCAGTCCGACCATGTCGTCCATCGTCCAGTTGTAAGTAGACTCGGTGCTGCCGAATACTGCATAGTAGTAAGGCGACTGCGAAAAGGCAACAATTATGCAGCCGAATATCGAAAGCGTCAGCATCGCGAAGATGTTCTTCGGCAGCGGTGTTTTTAGGAAGAGGCGCTCAAGCAACGGGGCCAGAACAGGCGTCAGGCTCTCGACCAGAGCTATGTTGTAAGCGAGGGTGTATGAACAACTGAGCATGTTCAAAATGGAACGACCCGTCGCCAAAAGTCCCCACAACGTTAATATAAGGAACCTCTTGTCCCCAGCTGGCAGTTGCTTTTTGCTAGGCCGCCGGTCTTCAGCGTCACTATCAGTATTTTTGGTCAAGACTCCTGACGCTGCCACCGCTAAAAATGAAACTGCCTTGCTAACTGAGAGCAAGACATTCCCATCGATGCCGTGCCGAACTTGGAGGAACCGCGATATGGCCGGGAAACAACCCCATAAAAAGTGGCAACTGCGGTGTGGAGTTAGTTAGAAAAGGTTCTCGTTTTGCCGACTCACTCTCTCTTACCATAAGCCTCCCAAGAAGCACCCGCACGTCCCTCGGCCTCGGGATTGCACTTTCGAATCTGAATCTCCACTTGGCGCCCCGCTTGGCAAATCTGCTGTGCCATATACCGTCCCCCCCGCTTCAATATGCAAAGGATTTATTGAGATTTCTTTCATGCCAACACGACAAAAGGAGAAGAGGCAGGGAAAAAAGGATTGCCTTATTTCTTGGTACGAGCAATGATTGTACAGGGAGATGGATGGGATACTGCACAAATTGGGACGAACAAAAAGCAAGGTTCGTTAAAGTTCGTTCAGCTTAGATTTCAAGCTTCCCCTGCAATTTTCTGGATTCAACAGAATTCTTTTTATCGGTGAGGATACGACGGTGGGGGGAAATTATTGGTTATATACATAGACACATGTACTACCGACCCCAGTGTCCAATCTTTAATTTGCAAGCTGCCGATATTTCCTGGTGTTAAAGATCAACAAAAACAACAGATGTTCCGAAGATGTTTTCCGTCTACTGACCCTCTCTTTTCTCAGGAAGCTCGGGATTAACTCGAGTCATGGGTAACCGAAGCTGCTTAGGACTGCCCCAAGTCCCTCACAATTCCAACGAGGAGTGGGTAGTGCTCCACGTTCAAAGAAAGAATTTCATGGAAGTTGTAGTTAATTACAACGTTTCCGCTGACCAACGTCTCGTGGAGCGTGGCGTCCAGGCCCACGATTACAAGCAGAAGCTTAAAGATTTCAATGGCAAGCTCAACAAAACGATAAGACCCCCGCTCTTCGTTCTTGTTCTTGCAATTCTTCTATGCGTGCTTCTTAACGTTATTGACCTTGTTGATGCCTCGGTGAGCATGGCTTTAGAGGTGTTCCTCTTGCTCGGCGCATTTGCATACATGTTATATATACTGAAATCCTTGCCTGCCGTGGTCGACGGGGTATTTGCAGATTGGAAAAAACTCGGGATTACAGGTGAGAGAGGGCAGGAAAAGTGACGGTGGAGAGAAGGAATTTATTAGAATTAAGGCAGCTTTGAGCTACTAACTAACGCATTTTTCTTCCAGCTGAGTTCTTTCCTGGCCATAAGCGCTCACGTCCGAGGTTAGGTTTCAAGCTCAGCGGCGGCGGCGGCGGCAGCGGCGGACAACCCAAAGGGCAGCCTATCTTTCAGCCCATGCAAGCAGTTTAGGCTGTGTTAAAAAAGGAGTGAATTCGTTTTACCCTTCCAGCAAAGCTGACCAGCTCCTAAGCTTTTGAAGTCGAAATTTGTAATTTTTAATCTTTTTCTTTTCTCCATTCTCCGACCATCAGCTTCCAAAAAAAACCTCGTCCACCCTACCCCCCACCATGGAGACCCCTTCAAAGAAAAGAACCCGTCTCCACGACGCACTAAACTTTGTAAAGTCCTTGAGTCCATTTTCACCATCCCGGTCTCCAACCAGCAAACGGACCTGTAATCAGTCCACCCCCGGTGAAATCCAGGTATTCGTTTATTTTTGTTTTGATTATTTATTATTATTTGAGGGATCGAAGTTCACGGAATATTATCTTTCATGGTTCATCTCTCTATTGACAGCCTCGACACAGCTCACGATATTCAAAAACGCCTGCGTGTGGTAGTGGTGTCCCGCCCTACTCCAATGCCAACTCGACTTGCCTCGCTTCCAGTCTTCATGCAGCAGACCCTCCTGCCTCCCTAGGATCTCGCCGATCTCTTTAGGTATAAACACGATGAAGATCCCGTTTTTGTCTGTAGTCTGAGCGCCCTTCAAGATATCCTTGACCTGGTCGAATCTAGCTTGCGCCTCTTGCAGGCCTGCGTCATCATAAGGCTGCATTTCGAGGTTGCATCGATCGAATATGTAGAATGTAATCCTTGGCTGCACCTTCCGGATGGCTTGGAGGATAGGGAGGACCTTATCGAAGTACTTTGATACCGAGTCATTTGCGCTTATTTGAATAACTAAACGATCCACTTGCTCGAGTGCAGTGTAGCTCCCTTCCGCCATTTTTCGGAGGTTTTCAGCTGTCACGGCCCACTGCGGCGTATCCGTGTACTGGAAGGCGAGTTGGAAGGTCTCAGGGTCAGACCTCAACGGCATGCAGTGGAGATTGTGAGGAGTATCGCATAATTCATGGATTTCGACAGAAGTTATCGGAAGATTCACTGTGGTGAAGAATGCATTGTGGGCATAACTCATGAATTCTGCGACATCGTTTTCGCTGTAAGGACGAACGAGCATGTCATCCCTGAGATACTCCACTTGGAATGATTGCTTATCGTGTTTATTCAATGACACTATCCTCTCGTCCCTATCGTCAATGTAGGCGGCACCCTCGGCCAGTATGAATACCAGTAGCCTCCTAAAATTCGAGTTCCCTATGAACACAGAAGTGGTGTTTCGCAAAATGCCTTTGATGCTAGCCTTGTACAACTTCTTCGCTATGCCCCTGTCGTCGGCGAAGTCGAACTGCAGGAATCTACCAAATATCCCACCGTCCCTGTACTTCCAGTCGGGCCTCGCCGCAACGTCTAGCACATGTTCCAGGTCCTCATACGTCCTACAAACGTGCAGGGTCCGAGATGTTGTGGGTGAGATGGAGGGAGGTTGAGTGGTCCTCGAAGTGGGGAGAGAGTGGTCACCGTCCAAGTTCCCACTGCCGACAAAGTTAAAGTTCACAATCTGAAGGGTCTCGTCAAAGAATAAGAGGCAGATCGTTGAAAGGAGGAATGTGGCGGTCAGGGCAGCCCTCTGGCCTGTGACCCTCATGGGCTGTGGGCTGTGGAGGGCACGAGGTCCCAAGAAGTGCTACTGCTGGGAAAGAGGAAAGAAAGACAAGAATTTTATACTTAGGAAAAGTTTTATTAAAGAAATACTGCAAACAATCACACCCGTTTCCAACACAGAACAGCATTGTCCATAACCCTCTCTCGAACCCGCTTCACACATTTACCAATTCACTTTCACCCCCCGAACTGATCAGCCAACTCCTGACCATAACCAGCCCTTAACCACCTCCACCAGAATGGATACGAATCGCGAGATGGAAGAGATCCTCGGCCAGGCGACATCTCGACGAACAGACCTGCAGAAGAAGCTCGACGAGGCTAGGGAGAAGGTGAGCAACTGGTTAACTGTCAACTGTTTAGTCCCCTGCCTGCCTCACCTGACTGCTGACTGACATTCCAAACAAACGACGACCCCTCCCGCACACAAAAAAACTTTGCAGAACCTCGTCCGCGAATTCGAAGCCTTCAAGGCCCGGGGCGGCGTTCTCCCCAAGTGGAAGCCTCGCACAGAACCTGGCAAGCGCTACTCTACCACGACATCCTCCTCCTACCAGGACCGCTTCTCCGAAATGCCGCCGCGTTCCGAGCTCATGAAGACGGCTCGCGACCGGAAGATGGCTAACTGGACCCCGCAGATCAAATTCGGCGACGAAAAAATTGACTACCAGACTGACGCGAGAAAAGAGGTCAACAGCAATGGTGAGACCGAGGGAGGGGAGCAAAGCGACCACCGTGAGATGAGTTGTCTGAACACTGCTGACTGAATC
>BRXY01000241.1:62186-74638 GCA_030267945.1 Triparma strigata
GATTGATAGGTTAGAAATATGGACGCATCTCTCTCTCTCTCTCTCTCTCTCACCTGAAGGCTGCTCGCCGAGGTCGTCAGTCCTGCACGCGAGGGTGGCGATCTCGTACAGCGTCAAGTTCTTCTTGACGCCCGAGATGAGGAGGTTGCAGCTCGCCCTGTAGACGTCGCAGGCAGCATCGTCGATGGAGAGGCGGTCCTTGAGCATCTCGACGTCCTTATCAACGTCGATGCTGAGGACGTACTGACGGAGCTTTTTGGATAGGGGCTGCGACGAGCGAAACGAGTCGCAATGGAAGATGTGTTGGCGATGTTAGAAACGGCGCGTGGAAATTGCCAGCAGCTACGTTAGGTGCGGAAGTATCGGCGATGAGCGCTAAGATCTCGTCAACGCGCTTCGCAGCCTCTCACCTCCTTCATCTGAGGCCACTCGAGCCACACCCAGTCGCACCACGCGACGTCGGCCTTGGTTCGGAGGACGTAGCCGTGGTCGATGGGGGTGAGGGTCCAGGTGACGCCTGCGAGGAACCGAGGAGCGAAGCGACGAGTTAGAATGGATAATCCGACCTCACGACCTGTGCTGTGGTCATCACGCCCCTCACACCATTTCTCACCCGTCTCGGTTCTCCTCTTCCTGGCGAGGAGGTTGGCGGCGTTGCGGTCCGCGTTCATGAGGCGGAGGTCGAGGACGGCGATCTTCTGGGCCTCGTGGGTGGGGATAACAGAGGGGGAAAGGTCGTCCATCGTCGCCTCAGACTGGACAAAAGCCTGGAGGCTCCCGAGCTTCATGGGAATCGAGGGGGTATCGTTGTTCGAGTTGACAGTGTGGAATCCCTTACCGCCGCCGCCTCCGGCGCAAGTGTCACCGTGACCACCGAAGCTGAAGTTCTTGTGCCTGGCGTTGGCGAGGGTGGTCTCTGGGACTCCGCAGACGCCTCCTGTGTCGAGCAAGTACGCCGCGACCTCCCTGTAACAACCTGTTCCGGGAGTGTGACCCGTTCTCATGGTGATGCCAGGGGAGGGGGCGAAGCCGCGGGGGTTGTTGATGGTGTAAGGTTCCTCGTCTGAAGGCTTGAAGACGCAGATGTTGCGCTTGGCGGCGTCGCGGAGGATGTAAGTTCCACCGGAACCGTCGAGGGTCTCGAGGGGCTTCAGGTTGAGAGCGAAGCCGCGGTTCGCGTAGAGGATTATCTGCGCGAGTAGCAGAGCGACGAGTTAGAATACTTTAGCACGCCTTCGAGGGGGTGTGAGGGGTGTGTCTCTCACCTTCTTGAGCTTGGTGGAAGCGAGGCTCTCGAAGCCTACGTGGTTCTCAACGGTGGGTGCGGTCTCGCTGGTAACGTGCTTGGTCGCGGTGGAGGGGGCGCTGATCTCAAGGAGGAGGGTGGAGGAGGTGTTGATGCCGCAGTCGTTGAGGGTTCGGGTGTTCTTGAGGAGGGTGGGGCCGAGGTACAGGTTTTGGGAGGCGGGAGGGAGGGCCAGCTGCTGCTGGAGGAGGTTCTGGGGTAGGGGGGGGATGGGGGGGATGGGGAGGGGGGTTAGGGGGTCGGTTGAGGGGGGGCGAGGGGGGTTGAGGGTGGGGGTGAAGTTGGGGCGCCGGGGCGGAGGTTGTCGGGGGGAAAGGACTCACCTTCACATCCTTGATGGTACTCCAGGGCCGCAGCGAGAGAGATCGCTTGGCTGAGGGGGCGAGGTTGGACAGTGCGGAGGGTTAGAGTAAGTGTGCGACGCCTAGATCTGAACAATGACACAAGCCGACGACTGCGGCGCAGCTGGCGTCAGCCCATCTTCAGCTGTGGACTCACCGGCTGTGGGGTACCGCAAATCGCGGATATAAAGCTTGATGCTCTCATCCATGTCGAGGAAGGACCGCTTGGCGCCCCCTGTGGAGTGGGCCATGATAAAATGGGAGAGAAAAGAGGAGTTTAAAGGTGTTCGACGACCGGTAGAGTCGAGAAGGGTTCGTTAATTCGTTAAATTGGTACAGTTGATCGCTATGTATTCGTTAGGAATAAAGCGAGATGGATTTTTTTGTTGTTAATAGTCGTCCCTGGTTCTTTTGTGGGCAGGGTTGAGGGCGTATTGAAAGTATAAAATGATTTTATAGATCTTGCGGGGATCCGATCTTGGAAAAAGGATTTTTTTGGGCTGTTCTGTGCTATTGTGGGCGGTAACGTGTGCTAAAAATACTGATAGGGGCGAGACTGAGAGAGCTATTATTGGAAAAGCTTGTTTAAATGGGAAACTAGGGGCGGAGGGAGGAGGGAGGGGCACATTAAACCGATGAGAATTCAGGCTTTCTAATCTGAGACAGCACTTCGAAGCTTTTAAGAAGTCCATCTCAAGATTTTCCAAATCTTGCACATTTTTAGCTAAAAATGGCCTGCCGCGGACGTGTGAGTAGAATTCTTACAGGCTGTACCTCTCAGACTTAACGAATTCTGCGTGAAGAGAATTTTAGGACTTTGAGGATGCGAGGCTGTTGGGTTTCGACGGAGCAAGGGGACAAGCAATCTACGACGCGGCACTGGCCAACTAGGCTATGTAACCCGATATCCCAAGAAGCCGTAGCGTAGAGTTAACGTTGCCGGTGGACTAAAGGCCCAGAGGACCAGCGGTTGGAGATCAAGCAGTCAAATCGAAACCCTTACCCTACTCCCCACACCTCCTCTAACTCCTCCCCCTCCTCCCTCAAACGAACCCCGACACACACACACACAGGGAACCCTCGAGATCCGCGACTCGAACAACCCCTTCATGGTAACGAACAACCAGATGATCGGTGCGAGTTTATCCGCCAAGGAATTTGAGGGCAAGAAACCCTACCGCCCCAAGAACGAGATCGCCGCCAAGGACATCGCGACCAAGTACGACATGTCCTTCCTCTACAGCAGGGAGTCGGAGCGCATCGGGGAGGGAATTCCGCTCTCGGACAACAAACTCGCGAGGCTGTACGCCTCTGGCCCGACCAAGTCGGAGACTGCCAGGATGATTGGGCATGCAGGAGAGTACAGGTGAGGGACAATCACGACCTGTGCTGTTTGTGTCCACCCCTCACACCATTTCTCACCTCACAACTCACTTACTCGTACCCTCGCAGCGACCCCACCGAGTTCGCTAACGTCAGTGTCGACGCATACTTGAAGACCCTTCGCGACGAGAAGGTGAGAAGTGGTGTGAGGTGCACAACGACAACGACAACGACGAGAGGAGAGAGTAATCGACAAAGCTTGGTTATTTATTCTAACTCGCCGCTTCGCTCCTCGGCTTCTCGACTCTTCGCAGGTGGACGTGAATAGGCTGCTGAACTCGTACAACCACGCACCCAAGCCCCAGAACCCTCTGTACGCCACCACCCAGAACGAATTCGGCATCAAGAAGCCCACCGCGGCCACCTACACAACAGAGAGGCTGGCGAGGAACCAGGGCTTCAGCAACTCTTACAACAGCCAGATGCCGAGGGACCAGGGGCTCAACACAAGTTTGACAAAGAGCAACGTGCACACCGAGCTCAACCCCCAGTTCATCTAAGTCTAAGTAAGGAGGAGAAGAAGAAGAAGAATTTAGTTTGTATTTTTTGTCAAGATAAAAGAGCAATACTTAGAATTTTATTTTTCGGGAACAAGTTTAAGTTAAGCGAGCTGAACGCCGGTCAAGTTCGCCTCTGCGGTTTGCTGCCGGGATTTCCTCTTCTTGCAGCAGTAACAGCAAGTGACCACGATTCCGATCAATAGGAAGCCGGCAGCGCTGAGCACAATGATTTCGAGCCAGTCGGTGGGCTCGCTGTACTCGACGCCCTCCCCTTGGACCTCGGGGTCGTACATGAAGAAGGTACCCGTTTGCCAGCCCAGATCTTGGTCGTTAGCAGGGTTACCGAAAACGGTGCGGGACTCCTCGGTCTGTCCACCGAGTTCAATGTGAAAGTCGATCAAGTAACAGGAGCCGGACTGCGAGGAGCGAAACAAAGAGTTAGAATGGATAATCACACCGCGAGGCGAGGCGAGGAGCGAAGCGACGAGCTGGGTATGTGCCACCAGCATTCTGTCACCTTACTACAATTCGTCGCGGAGCTGGGTATGTGCCATCAGCATTCTGCGACTTTCATTTTAATTCGTCGCTTCGCTCCGAGCTGCATTCTGTCACTTAATACTAATTCGTCACTTCGCTCCTCGTTTCTCACCTCGCAAAGCGTCATGTCGTCTGTCTTGACGGTCTTGAGGTGGTCGCCGTACTCAACAGCCCAATTATCTCCGGGGTGGCTAGTTGCGAGGTACCAGGGAGGGCAGTCGTCCGGAGCTTCGGGCCAAGACAAGCCTTTAGTCCCCGTAGAGTCCATAGCCGCGGGAGAAGCCGGGCGTCCGGCGCACCCGGTGGAAGGGCGCATGGTGATCTTCATGTTCTTGACTTCAGTCACCTTCAGCTCCGGAGCTCCGTCCAACTTTCCAAGCTCTTCGCGGGACATTTCAGGAGTGCCCGATTTCTTAACACCGTCGTTTCCTCCATTCTCTACCCCATTGGGGAAGGAGTCAGGGGCGGGATAAAATCCAGTGACGTCGGTGGTGCAGTCGTCCATCGCGTTGTTGCCTAAGTCCTGGCAGCCGTCGAATCTGGCGAGAACGTCAGCCTCAGAGCGGGTGAAAGTCCCGGTCGAGTACCTGTCCGAGAAAGTGACGTTGATCGCGCCGAACTGCGAGGAGCCGAGGAGCCGAGGAGCGAAGCGACGAGTTAGAATGGATAATCCGACCTCACGCACGACCTGTGCTGTGGTCATCACCACTTCTCACCTTGTTCCCCGTGACTTGCAAGACGGAGCCTGAAAGGTCTGAGGTACTGCTGATTTGGTCAAAGGACTTCCCGTTCTCAACCCCCCCGATGACCAACGTGGTGAAATTTCCGAGGTCGCCCGCACTAAAGTCCGTCATGGCCCCGATGTCGAGGGTCGTCCTGTAGAGGAGGGTCTTGTAGTTCGCGATGTCGTGCTGCGACGAGCAAGTCGAGGAGCGAAGCGGCGAGTTAGAATAATGTAGCAGTGCGAAGTATCGGCCATGTACTTCGTTGTCCAATACACACGACTCCTCAGCTCCTCGCTTTGCTCCTCGGACGCTCTCACCTCGATGTCATTAGAGGAGTCGATAGTCCCCTGGTCGGTCGCGGGAGGGCTGGCAGAGTTCAGCGAATTTATCATAGACCCTGACATGAGACCGAGTACGGTGAACTTGTAAGTTCCGGCTTTGACTTCAACCCGAGGGCAAACGAAGTCAGTTCCTGAGCGATATATGGGGTTGGGGTTAGCGAGGGTTATGTAATAATATCACGTGGGGGTTTTGAGGGTTATGTAATAATATCACGTGGGGGTTTCGAGGGCTATGTAATAATATCACGTGGGGGTTTCGAGGGTTATGTAATAATATCACGTGGGGGTTTCGAGGGCTATGTAATAATATCACGTGGGGGTTTCGAGGGCTATGTAATAATATCACGTGGGGTCTTCGAGGGCTATGTAATAATATCACGTGGGGGTTTCTCGGTCGTCGGTTCTCACCCTCGGAAGTCTGTCCGGGGGTGTAGTTGGGACATCCTGGAAGGTAGTAGTTGACCCCGCCGGGAGATCCGACGAAGAACTGGTTGTCACCAAGACTTTCATCCACCTGCATGAAGTAACTCGTGAAGCCAAGGTTCATGGCGCTCTTTGGGGCGCAATCGGTGCAATCGGAGAAAATTTGGGTGGAGCCGCCCACGTAGCTCGTGTACGCCTGCGCTTTGAACTGTGAAGAGCGAAGCGAGGATCAGTGAGCCAAGGAGCGAAGCGACGAGTTAGAATAATGTAGCAGTATATAGTCCCGGCCCTGTACGCCCTTGTCTAATACACACGCCGACGATTACTCTCACCTCGGCCTCGTGACCTCCCCAGTTGGTCGTTCCGAAGCCCGAAAAATCGGAAACCCACGGATGCTCCACGTCTTGATGATCAAGGAGTTGTATGGAATGGTCGGTCAGTGCGATGAACTCTTTGATGGGGAGCTTCCCTTCACTGTCCCTGTTGTTAGCTATCTGTGTCGTGGTGGGGCCACCGCACTGGGCCAGGACAGTTCCTCCTCCATGGTACTGATTGAAACATGCCGATTCCATGCCATCTCCTGCGCTGGGGAGCCAGAGCGGGGAGGCCGAGGAGGACGTCATCTGATGTAGACACAGAGCAGTGATGGCGTTGAGGGAGAGGGCGAATTTCATGAGGGAGGGAAGGGCGGGGTGGAAGAGCCAAGAGGGTTCTTAAGCAAAGATCTTTCCCATGGTTTTGTTCTGATTTTGGACAACGTTAGGCTTTTCTTGAAATGAGCATTTAATCTTTGTTCGGTTCACTATTCGCCTCAACACTATCTCACTCGCTCACGTCCTTAAAACGCCCACCATAAATATCCAGAGCCCCATGCAAGTCACGCCTATCAGCAACCCCCCTGTCGATCAGCGTGCCCTCAAAAGTTCAGTCGAAAACATCCTTAACGCTACCCATGAAGATCTGGCTGCCGTCTTGCGCAGTATGCAGCATCCTGCAGCCGATAGAATTATCCGGGACCTCGTCCTTGGTCGTCAGGTCACTGGAGCGCTGATGTCTACAACAATGTCCACAGTGAGCACGGCGATCCGGTGGGAAGGCAGGAAGCGAGACCGGCTAATCGAATCAGTTCAATGTTTATCAAAAATGATGTTCGTCGTCGTCATATTCTGCTCAATCAGCTACGGCACAATCCGCATGCTTGGTAAGAATACCGTTTGTCATTTGGATTTGCTACATGCCCCTGTAGTACGTCCTTTCCCCCTTTTCATCTAACTCTACTACTTCGATCGATACCTGCGCAGCCAACTTCGCACAAAACATGACTCTTGACTCGAAGCGCAAAACACGGTTTGCATGCGTTCTTGCGTACCAACTAACTTTGTACTTGATATCAATCCTCATGGTCTACTTTGCCCTACCTCGTAGTCTCAAGCATGCAATGCCCGTGTCAACTTTGTTTAATGCCATCATGATTGTGTTTTCTTCTTACATTTTGCTGACTTCAGGCGATGAGCTGTTTGGAGGGGGGGCGTTCTGGGCTTCTTTTTGCGGGATCCAAACAAGTATGTGCATAATCCTCATGGGTGATGCCGTGATTATGAACCGGAAAAAGGAAGAAATTAAAAACGCTCCGGAAGGGATAATAATCCAGCCGTACACAGTTGGAAGGAGGATCCGTAGAGCGGTTAAGTCAGGGCTTCCCATGCTTTTAGTATTCACCGTACTGATTCTCTACCTTTATGGCGTTTTCCCCCTGTTCCGATTCAGCAAGAGCTCAGCTTGGAAGTCATCGGTGTGCCTCTTAGCTCTTTGCCTGAAGGTGAGAGTGTGCGAGGCGCTAAAGTGACGAGCCGAGACATTCACGATTGTGTGATACTTGACGCCAGCCTCCTATGACTTCCATACGTAGCATTTTCTAACGTCGTGGACGTGCCTTTGCAGATTCTTGGCAATAAGGGCCAGATACTCCTCATGAAATCCGGAGGTGGCTATGACTGGAAAGCAGACTACAGCTGCTATATATACGAGCTCTCGACGTCTTTAATGTGCCGTATCTTGGTTCTTTCAGTTCCAAACCCCGAAGCAGCAAAGCTTCTCGGCATAGCGGCTGCGTGGGCGGAGGTGAGAAGAGCGCATTTACGATATATCGACGTCCGTCTCCCTTACCCCTTTACCCTCATGTCAACTCTACCATATCTACGCCCCCAAACCAACAAACTACAAACCTTTCGCAGGTGGTAACTAGGATATTCTTCTACGTCCTCTTCATCAAGTCCGGCGCTAACCAACAATTCTGGACGTCCTCTCACCGAGAAAAATTCGTGAGCAACGGCTACCTTCGCGTGATGGACAACAACAACGACATGGTCGTGGAGTACGTGTCCGCCATCACAGCCGCCATAATCCTGTACTACCTCCCCTCGACTGGTCTGTTCCAGTTCGCGAACTCAATCGAATCCGCCCAAATAGAGACCTCGACAGTTCTTACTCTCCTCTTGTATCAGATCGTCCCCGAGTTATTCTGCGACCTCTTCTGCACGTCCCTCGAGATAATCGGCGGCCTCAGCGAGTTCCACAACAAGTACTGGAAATTAAACCAAGAGGGCAGGAACCTGGAGAGGGCGCTGCTGCTGAAGGGAATCGCGACGGTCACGACTGTGGCCCTGACATGCTCGAGTACGATGGTTTGATAATAAATAAGTTCCTAATAAAGAATAGACGAAAGATGACCTTTTTAAAACACAAAATCCACATCGCTTCCCCCCCCTCCACACCTTCTCTCCCCCTCCCCCCTTCCTCCCCCTTTACTCCTTCCTCTTCGTCGGTCCGTTCTTCCTAACGAAAACATGTTCCGCGCTCTTCTCCCCCACTTTTTTTCTCATGAAAACCTGCTTCTGCTCCCTCCCCCCTTTATCCAACTTAGCCTGCCCCCTAAACCCCTCAAAACACTTCGAGGCCTCGTCTTTCGTAGAGAAGTACACTACGATCTTAGAGAAACCCCCGTCGGAAGGTGTCTGGAGTTCACCTAATTTCTTAGGGACTACCTCCGTATGGTTGAGGAACATTTTCTTGACCTTCTCCACGTCGCAGCCGGGAGGTATGTGGTGGACGAAGAGAGTGTCGGGGCCGTTCGTGTCGGTGTGCGTGTTCTTTGAGGATCTTATGATTTCTGATGTTTGGCCGGAGTTTTCTTTGTAGTTTTGGAGGAGGGCCATTGATTGGGCTGCGTCGTTTACGGAGTCGTGGGTTTTGGGCATTTCGAGACCGAGGATGTGTTTTACGCAGTCTTTTAGGCTGGGGGGGGCTGTGGAGTTCTCGGTTGCTTTGAAGAGAAAACTTGAATCTGGGAAAAAAAGAGAAGGAGAAAAAGCGATTCGATGAAGAAGGGTGTTAGAAGGGGGGAAAAAAATACAAACACCAACACAAGCAAAAACACATCGTCGAATCTCTCTCACCTACAACCCTATAATGCTCCATCCTCAAGCTAATCAAATCATTATGAATAGCATGCCCCGCAATAACCGTCTCATCACTACAAACCTCATCCATAAACTTCTGCGCGTGCCTGAGAGTGAAGTTACAACCCTTCAAAGACTCCTCGCTTATACCGTTTATACGGGTACGGTAGTCCGTAACAGGCCAGTAAGGTTTCACTAAAGTATCGATCAAGACGTTAGAAGGATTCTCACCGTCGATCACGCTGAGGCGGGAGAGCGACTTAGAGTCGATTTTTCCAGTCAGAGGGTCGCGGGTTTCGACCATTTCGCAGTCCATGGCTATTATTTTGGGCATGGGACCGGTGGAGTGACGTTTGTCGGTCTTTTCTAGGGAGGTGTAGGGGGTGGATTTGAACCAGGTGGGGTCGGTGGAGGGGGATTTCAGGCCGGAGAGGCAGCCGGCGAAGCGGGGGTGGGAGCGGGTTTGAAGGACCAGGGGGTGCCAGGATTTTGAGGTTTTCGTGACGGGGGAGGAGGGGAGGGGGGGGGGAGGGATGGGGGGCTGGGGAGATTTCTTGGGGGAAGTGGCTTTGGGGGAGGTTGATTGGCCGGAGATTGGGGAGGGGGAGGAGGGGGTGTTAGGGGTAGGGGGGGTCGAGGGCTTGGAAGGTTTGGGAGGCTCGGTGGAGAAGGAGGAGACGGGGAACATGGAGGAGGAGAAGAGGGAGGAGAGGGAGGAGGTGGGGGTTGAGACTTGGGCTTCGGGCGTCTTTTTCTGCGCACGAGTCGAGTTAGTATAGGTATTAAAATTGCTGCGCGTATGCTGCGTAATCTAATCTCATCTCATCTCTCACCTTCTGCTTCTTCTGCGCCGCCCCCTCCGCCTCCTTCTTCCTCTTCTTCTCCTGCGGCTGCTTCTTCTCCGCCTTGGCGGCTTTGGCCTTGGCCTCCTCCTCCTCCTTCTTCTTCTTCTTCTCCTGTAGTTTTCTCTGGATTTCTAAAAGCTGAGCCTCCGTCTGCGAGCGAAGCGGATAAAGGCCGTTAGAATGTTGTAAGTGGGCGGAGTTGGCAGCAGCTACCGTTTCCTACAAAAAATTTCTGGGCAGCTAGGTCGCTTCGACGTCCTCTGTCGCCCTCTCACCTCCTCGTCCGAGTCGGAAGTCGGGGGCTCGGAAGGCCTCGGGGGCTCGGAAGGCTTCGTCGCCTTCTCCTTCTTCTTCGCCTCTACTTTGACGATTCTCCCGATATTGATGACGGGGGGTTGTTTCGGAGAAGGCTCCTCGTCCTCACTCTCAGAACTAACCACCGAACTACTATCAGACTGCTGATGCCTTGAAGGTTTGAGATCTGTAGGCGTCGTGGTGTGACTGAATTTACAAGTGTCGCCGTTGCGGCATTCACCGCGGGCGAAGAAGGCGCAGGGGGGTTTCAGGTCGCCTGTGGTTTTGAGGAGGACGTATTTCTTTGGGTTTTTTGGAGGCATTTTGTATTATTATAAATGACTGAAGGGTATTAATGTAATGTGGTATTTATGTATGTTCTGTGGGAGGAAAGGAGGGGAGGAGATTAGTAAAGTTAGAGCTGATTATTGACGCTATGAGTACTAAGAGTACTTTGTATAGTACGGCTGTTAGTATCATATCGGACATTGATGCAAATTATCTAAGGTTACGTTGTAATGTGCGATTTATTATCATTTTGAAGATGAAGAGTGAAGCGGTATTGCTTGGTGGCGTGCCAAGGAAGGAGGATATATTGTTTAGGAAACGCATGAGGGCCTAGAGCAATTTATTGACGGACGAGTTACATGACTTCTGAGCGAACGCTGCATCGATGGCCGCCGCATTGGTGTTGATTTATTATTGCACCTTGATGAAATATTTCCCAATATTTGCCAGGGATTAAGTCCTTACGAATTATCTTAGAGCAGGCAGCATTCAAGTAGTTGTAGTAAAAAAAAAAAGCATCGCTTCGTCGTATATTATCGATCTTTACAGTGCCGTTACTATTTAAGTCGTCAGAGCTCACAATAACTTATAATGCCTCACTGTCCCATCTGTCTTTTCACCGAAACACCTCTCTCCTCCTCCTCCTGCTCCCTCTGCGACACTCCCTTCGATACTCCCTTCGACACTCCCTTCGAAAAACCATTAGATTCCCCCTCAATCTCCTCTGTCAACAGTTCAATCCTCTCCCGCAACTCCTCCTCAAACTCTCTAACCTCTCTCCTCGACTACCTCCCCCCTCCCCCCTCAACCTTAACCCTCGGCTCCACCCCAATCTCCCCTTACGGCATCGGCACCCTCCCCCTCTCCATCTCCTACTCCTCCTCCGGCCGTCCTCCCCGCCCCTCCGCCCTCCAAATATTGCAGCACGCCTTCAAATTAAACGTAGGCTACATAGACACCGGTGATAGTTACCACCCGGGAGATGACCCTGGGTACATGGAGTCATGTTTGGGGGAAGTGAGGACTGAAGGTGTTGGTCAGGTTATTGGTACGAAAGGAGGTATGGAGTTGGTAGGTTCTAAGAGTACTGATTGGAGGTTGAGAAAATTTAGGGAGGGGGAGGTTAGGGAGTGTGTGGAGGGGAGTAGGAGGAGGTTGGGGGTGGAGAGTTTGGGGGTTTGGAGCTTTCATCATTGTGAGGGGTATGGGGAGGAGGAGTTCGGGAGGTTGGTTAGGGAGGCGAAGGAGTGTAAGGAGGAGGGGCTTGTTGAGGTGAGGGAAGTGAGGGAGGGAGGGATTCATCTTGTGCTAACTTGTCGCACGCTTTTCGCTCTTATTTTCCACGCGTCTTAGAATATAGGCCTATGCAACGTCCGCCTCGATCAGCTCGAGTTCGCCCGCTCGATCGTTGAAATCGCCGCGGTCCAGAACCAGTGGAACCTCTGGAACAGGGAGGCCGAGTTCGAAATAGACGAAGAGGTCGGAGGGAAGAGGAAGAGGAAGGTCGGGAAGAGGGGGGTTCTAAGGTACTGCCAGGAAAACGGCATAGTTTTCTTTCCTTACGGGATGTTCGGGGGTGTGAAAGCCCGTTACGCTGAAGGTCGTCCCGGGAAGGTCTCTGTCCACGATTTCAAGACCGTCGTGGACATGGCAGAGGAGAAGGGCGTCAGCCCGAATCAGCTCGTTATGGCGTATGTGAGGCAGAAGTGGAACTGCGTGTGTTTGATTGTGGGGTGCAGGAAGAAGGAGAGGATAGACGAGTTGGTGAAGATTAGGGATGGGTTGGTTCTGTTTACTGAGGGGGAGATGGAGGTATTGGATGCAATATAATATGATTAATTAATTATTGAATTATGAAAGAAAACAGGGTTATGGTTAGGGTTAGGGTTAGGGTTATGGTTATGTTAGGGTTATGGTTATGGTTATGGTTATGGGGTTATGGTTATGGGTTAGGGTTAGGGTTAGGGTTAGGGTTAGGGTTAGGGTTAGGGTTAGGGTTAGGGTTAGGGTT
>BRXY01000242.1:0-13152 GCA_030267945.1 Triparma strigata
ACCCTAACCCTAACCCTAACCCTAACCCTAACCCTAACCCTAACCCTAACCCTAACCCTAACCCTAACCCATAGAGTTTTTAATTTGTTCAACCTTCCCAACTCAATTGGGATCGCTGTAGCGAAGAAATGTCCGGGTTAGGCAGGTTGAAATAATTAGAAAAGCGAGACGGATGAAGAAGACGTGCAAATTACTCACCTCCTTGAAGGTCGTTTCCGTTAAGGTAAAGCTTTTCGAGATCTCAGTACCGTCCTAATTCCTCAGGAATACTCCCACTCAATTCATTAACTGAAACACGTAGCATCTTCAGGTGGAAGCAGTCGCCTATCTGCTTTGGAATATCTTTAAGAGGGCAATGAGGAAGGAGAATGAAATGGGAGATGGGGGGAGCGTGAGAAATAATCGTGAATACTCTCAACTCGTCGTATCTTCGCTGAACTTACATCCTTGGAGCTTGTTTCTATCGAGGTGAAGTTCTTCTAGCTTTTTACACCCGCCAAGCGTGGGGGGGATTGTTTCTGAAAGAAGATTGCCGTCAAGATGAAGGATTTCTAGCTCTTTCAAGTTTCCGAGCACATCGGGTATCGGTCCGCGAAGTTGATTGTTGGCAAGGTCTAGAGTTTTTAATTTGTTCAACCTTCCGATTTCAGGTGAGATTTGTTTGGTAAAACTTTTTTCGGACCAAGCTGGAATATTTTGAACGAAGGTAAAGTTAGAGTTAGCTAGGGTAGGTCTATATGAGAGGCCAGAACTTCACTTACTTATTTCCACAACCCGATCACGTTCAACGACAATACCCTCCCATTCGGAAACATCCTCGCCTTTGCTTTTCTTCAAATCAGGCTCTTTCCCGCCCATATCGATCCAGGCTTTCAGAAGGATCTCTTTGTCCTCGCTCAGGTCCTTCGAAGCCTCGAGGACGACACTGGGGGTGTCGCCGGGGGTGACACCGCTGCTCGTGCTGGTCCTCCTCTCATTAGGATCAAAGGCTGCTATCTCCCTCTTCGTCGTCGTCGCCGTCTTCGTCGCCTTCTTGCTCCACAGTTCTTTGGAACCCTTGCCTTTTGGGGGGCTCCTGTTCTTTTTGAGTCTAGGAGGCATGGTGTTTCCTTCCTCCTTTGACTTTCCCTGGTTTTCTGTCTCTTTTTTTATTACAGATACGGTTATTTAATTTTATATTACAATTATGAAACACGGTCGTGGGGGTAGAAGGGAGAGGGGGGAGGGAGGGGTTTTATAATACAGTACGTATAAATTGAGGTGCGTATAAAGTGAGGTGCGTATAAAGTGAGATACGTATAAATTGAAGGATATGTGAGGATTTAAGGACGGGAGAATAAAGGTTTCGGGCAGAGGGAATTTAGGATTAAGAGGAATTTAACGATGCGTCGAAGTTAAATCAACGACGTAGAAGAGGTCACGGAGAAAGTCGGGTGGGCCGAAAAAGGAAGGTGCCCGAACAGCAGGGAAATGCGAACCGCGGGCTCGAGGCGATCGGAGGGGAGCTGGGAAGATCCGGCACGTACGTTCAAATTGTAGTTTGGGTGTCGTGAAGGAGAAGGTATATGGCGGAGGGCAGGAGAATGTTGTGTGGAAGGTTTTAAACAACGGGGGTACGCAATTAAAGCTTGCGGGAGCTTGTTTTCAGTGCTGATTGATCGGATATTTTAAAGTTCGTCGTGTAAGAACGCTTTAATAACACTCCAAGTCTTAATTAAAGAGTCTCACCCGGTGGCTTCGGCAGTGTCTCAAAAGTGGATATAGGTTGTTTTAATCGAAGCTTCGTCAAAAATGTCAGTGCTCTAGACGTGAGGTTGAAATACAGGCGCAAGTTGTGCAGCTCTCTGAACAAAAGACGGTCAAAAGAACGAGAAAGGGGGTAGACAAGCTGGGCCGGTGAGAGACCTTGGTCGCCAACTGCCAGGGCAAATGCAAGCTTGATAGAGTATCCGCCGAGAATTTAACGGGTCAGGATATCAAATGTGAGTCAAGAATGCGTTGGGTATAATTTTAGCGTTTGTTCGAGTTATTGTGATTGTTTTTAATGGAAAAAACTATGAGGGCAGAAATTTGTCTGCAAAGAGAAGTAACATCCTGAGAAAAGATCCCAAAAGCGGGATCACGCTATCTTTTTTGCCGCCCTTTTTTATATTTGCCTTTATAAGATAACTACCACTACTGCGCACTTTGTAAAAACCAAAATTGTAAAACTTCTTATTCTCTATTTCCCTCCGGCCTGAACATCAGCTTGGCCCGCAATATCCACAACGAGGATCTCCTTCTTGAGATAGTTCACAAAGATCAGTTCTGTGCCAACCTTCTCGAGGTGCGTGCAGTGCCCATCAAACTTGGTGTTTGTGATGTCGACGCGCATCGCACTGAACGCGCCTGTCTTGACATTATACCGCCCCCAGCACACATCCTCAAACTCGTCGGCTGGGGCTTCAGCGGGTGCCGCCTCGCCTACCGCGTCGACGCTCCCTACCTTTGCAGGCGGCTTCCACAGGCACTTGGCGAGGCCGAAGAGGCAGCCGACGAGTGGCTGGCAGGCCATGATGTTCGTCATGGTCTTGGCACCCACACAGCGACGATAAAATGGGAAGAGCACCTCGTCACCCTCCACCTCCATGTTGTCGGCGAGAAGCTCAGGGTTGAAGGGCGACACACGCTCCCAATTCTTCGGATCGTTGAGTGGCACGCGCGCCAGATTGTGCAGCTCGGACAGCCAGAGGGAGTTGTCGCTCTCGCACACGACTGCGCCGGCGAGCGCATTGAACCCGCTTGCAAACACGTCGGGCGCGCCGCCGGAAGTCGGTGCCATAAATATTTTCGAGCTGCGTTTGGCCGCAATCATGAGCGTGTTAAGCACTTGGCCGCGCGTTGTCAGCAGGTTGTAGGTCTGCTCGTACGCGGCAATGAGCAAGCGGCCTCCTGAACGGTCGATTGCAATATCGTTGGGCTGGTAAGGCAGCGGCAGCTCCACGATCATCCCTGCTGTCGGAGCATCCGCCGTGAGATCACACGAGTACACCTTGCCGGTTTGCTTTAGCGGGTCGTTGCCCACGAAGAGCATGTAGCACTCGCCATCGTGCCCTATCTTGGCCCCAAAGTACTGCCCGTCTCCAGGCAGTGCACAGCGCTTTGTAAGCTGGCCGCTGGCCAATTCGATCTCAAACAGACCAGACGCTGCGCCAGCCGTCACCGGCACGAAGACGCTCTTGGGCCGAAAGACATCACTGTGGCAGCATGCCTCAACAAAAGTGGTCTCGTCTGGCAGTGGAATGTAGCGCTGCGGAAGATCTATTGCAGCAATCAGCTGGTCGACAGGCAAATCCTCGACCTTTGCCATGCAGGCCGGAATCGCCTTTCCTTTCTCCTTTACTCCTTTAACTTTCCCGGGTTTTCTTCTGTTTCTCTTGTTTTGATGAGAGGGTTACGAGCTTTGGTCTGGTCAACTGACAGGGCAAAAGAAGCTAATAGATTGTCCGCCGAAAATTTAATGGGCAAGAGGAATAAGTCAGGAGTGTGCCTTTGGTATATTTTTAGCGTTGTTTCGAGTTATTTTGATGGTTTAATAAAGGAAAAAACTATGAAGGCAGAAATTTGTCAGAAAGGGAGTAATGACTAATAAGATAACTGCACTGCTTTTTACCAAAATTGTAAAACTTATTCTCTTCTACCACGTCTCTGGCGACTCCGGCACTCCCTCGCCCATGAACTTCTTGCCGTGCTTCTCGCCCCATGCCTCGTCGGTCCAGAGTCGGAACCCCTTGTAACAGCGCATGCGCTTGTTGAAGAGTGTGGATCCGAGGGGCCACGGCCTGTTCCAGCCGGACTTCTTTTGGATCTTCCAGCTGTTGTAAACTACTTGGTAGAGGCAGCTGTATCCCAAGACGAGGATGGTCGAGATGGCGGCAAAGCGGTAGTCCCACACCTCGGCGGCGTCAGTGTCGAAGTTCAGGCAATCGCCGAAACAGCCTTCCTCGGGGCGCCCTGCCCTGAACGCGACGCACATTCCTGCGAGGTTGAATATCAGGATTCCGACGACGGATTCTGCGACGCTGTCGAGAACCGTGTTGAACGGAAGGCGCGGCAGCCGCTCAATGGTCACCCACTGGATAGCGTACACCGTGAGGAACAGAGCCGAGAGGACCGAACACCGTGCGGGAAGGTCGGCCGGCTCTAGGAAGAAGGTGAAGAGGCCGAAGATGGAGACGAGGTAAAGGGGAATGATGCCCTTCCTTACATAGAAATTTGGGGTGCGCGCGATATGGAGCGAGTAGCCTATTCCGAAGAATGACCCCGGCGGTCCGTTCCATTCCTCGTGGTTTCTTAGAAGTGCGTAACCGAAGCACACGAGGTCATAGTCATCAGAATGTCGACAAGCAGTCCAATCGACGTGTTGATGGACGCCGTCGCCTATTCGTTGCTTGACGTTCGGCCTGTCAAAGTGGAGATCATAGTAAGGCGCCTGGTCGCCCTCGGAGCAAAAATTCGTCATCACCATGCTGTTGTCCACTCTTAGTGAATCAAAGGGGAAAGCTCTGAAACGACCAAGCTGCTCAGAGAGATTTTGGCCGCCGCTTCCGATTTTAAAGGGGCATACGAGCTTCAGCTTCCCCGTGCTCGCCTTGGAAGAGCCGCTGAAACTCGGTGCTTTCTTCCCCTTCTCCGCTTCGCCGAGATCGAAGCCTCTGTTGCCCATAGGCTTCGGGCGCCAAATGCCCTCGGGCACTCCTTCAGAAGTTGGGTAGCCGGCGAGACGATGGTCCTCCCAATAGAACTCTGTACTTCCTGACCACGTCAGGATCTGTTATGAACATAGCGAGGAGCGTAGAGAGAGTTAGTAATGAGGCTCGTACATTGGTACGAAATCTGGGACACCGCCGGTCAATGAGCCACATAAGATGTACTGTTGTTGTGTTAGCTCCTTGCAGCGCCTCACCTCTTTGCCGTGTGCATTTGTCACCTCCCACGCGTGGAAACAGTTGACGATTGTTACTTTTGTTGGAGAGATCGACGCAGTTGGTCGGCGTTTCCACTCAATACCTTCGAAATGCGAGAGGGGAAGGGGCTCCTCATTGCTAGTGCTTTTAGAGTCCATCTGATTCCCGGGCAGCATGGCCGGCACCGGAGCAGGGGCGGGGGCGGGGGCAGCGTAGGTGTTCCTTCTTTGGGCCCCGTCTACGTTTATGCTCTGCATCTTTAGTGCTGGCAGGCCTCGCATCTTCTTCCGGTTGGACAGCTTGGACGAAGGCGAAAGGGGCTCGAGCTCCTCAATATTCAAGGGCCCAATCGCCACATTTTGTCCGAACATTATTGTTTAAAAGTGTGCACGTTCTTATGTAATTGTGTGAGCAGTCTAGTACCTGCTAACTATCCCAGTCCTTTTACTACAAAGCTTGGCTTCTATATCCACAAATTGTGTTAAGGAGGCAAAGGCAGCAACAGGCGGCAAGACGAAAGGGAGAGAAGTGTTTGTAATTTGTTGGGCCTTTGTTGCCGGGGTAGAAAAATAATAGCTATCCTGGTGTAAAACAAAAACACCTCGTAAGAACCAGTTCGATGCTTTAGTGAAAAGCTTAACAAACGTGAATTTGCGATTTATCGATTTTGGCGCTTTTCCAAACGTTTTCTCGATAAGTTTTGGTAATATTCTTCGCTTTAAGACCTCTAAGAGGAATAATTTGATAATCATTGAGACAAAAAATGCTTTAAGACATCTTTTTTTACCATTATTTTCAAATCTCCTTTTTGACCATGCAAATGGCAAATTCTTTCTCTTAGAGGTCTTAAAGTGAAAAATATGATCAATTAAAAGAAAAATGAAAAAAGTTCTAAAAACCACAAAAGAAGACCTTTTTTATAATTGAATTCCTTTTTTGCCTATTAAGATGCCTTAAGGTGATAAATACGACCAAGACTTATCGCTCAAACTATTTTGTCGTGAGATAAATTTCCCTGGGAAACGAAATTTTAAATTCACAAGTTTCTGCTACGGTAAGCGTCCCGCTTGAGCTCACCTTCCCACAAAATGTTAGCAGTAATCTTCCTCCCCACCCTCAATAAATAATTTTGAAAATTACATATCAACAGTAAACAAAAAAATTCTTCAAGCTCAACAACAATTCAAGATTCAAGATTCTATTCAAGACTCCCAAAGCACTCTCTAGGCAGTCGCGCTCTAAATAAATAAATAAATATTTAATCAATTAGTGGTCGGCAACTCTAAACCTCTTCAATACATTCTCGATGACCTTCACCTTTGTCTCCTGCGTGGCAAAACTTGCCTCCATGCTGCCCACCATGATGGCCAGGATTTTCTCTACCGTCACTCTCATTCCCACGTTCGCAATGCATATCTCGTCCGTCAGCGAGGTCGCGAAGACCGTGGGGTCGTCGCTGTTGATGCTGACGGACAGGCCGCTCTTGAGCATGTTGATTAGCGGGTGTGCGTGCCATTCTCCCTCGTTCCCTTGCCACCCTCCTGTTTCGAAGCTGCTCGTGGGGCAGACCTCGAAGTGGATGCGCCGCTGGGCCATGTTCTTCAGAACGCCCTCGTCGTCGG
This sequence comes from Triparma strigata, assembly GCA_030267945.1. NCBI lineage: Eukaryota > Bolidophyceae > Parmales > Triparmaceae > Triparma > Triparma strigata. The sequence goes on from BRXY01000242.1 coordinate 6,569, forward strand.
CCGCCCTGTAGCCGTGGCCGACCCTGGTGGCCTTGTAGACGTCGACGGCCTTGAAGATATTCTCCGGTCCAGTGTCCTCACCTGCGTGCAGGGTGACGTTCAGGCCGAGCCTCTTGGCCCTGGAGATGGCCTTGAGGTGCGGCCCGTGCAGCTGTGGGAAGTTGACCTCGTCGAAGTGCTCCTCCCCGGCGGCGACGTCTACACCCACGACACAGCATTCACCCCCACCCTTGGAGAACTCGTAAGCGAGGTCCACCGTCTCGTCGGCCCACTCAGGTCGCCAGTTTATGCAGCAGAGGATCTGATTTATTACGATGTCGAACTCTTGGCAGCCCCTAATTAGTCCCCTAGTGACGGCCGCCACTACTTCCTTCGCCGCTCCATTTAACACACCAGTCTTGGTCTTGCTCGAGGTGCTGGCGAGAAAGTGAGGAGAGTACCGGACCTCCGTGTAGACCACGTTCTGCTTAGACTGGTTCTCAGCGAACTTGAACGCGTTCTCCTCCAAAAGCTGCATGTTGCCTCGGACTATGGGCGTGAAGATCTCAAAGCAGCGGAGCATTGCGTTCAGAGATCGCTCCCCCTTGCATCGGCAAAGGCAATTGAAGTCGCCGAGAGTTTTGCATTTTTCCAGCTCAGCCTGCGCACGAAAGTCCGGTTAGCCAACGCATCTCACAGAATATCCCCTACGCCCCAAAAAACCCAGCGCGCTCACCTTCACATTCAGCGGATTAGCAGCGTCCCAACCAAGAGTCACTGCAGTGGGGAGCCTGTCCGCCAGATCTCCATCACCGAGAGCAGAAAAGAGGGCCTCGTTGCACAACGCACCGTCGAGGTGAACGTGCAACTCCACCTATTGCGCAAATAATTGAATGAGAATGTAAGTGTGTATGGAAAGAATCACCTCCATCGCCGCCGCCGAAGAACATTCGTTCGAACACTCGCCAGGCAAGATCAAATCTCAATCACACCGAATACCCCGCCCGTATCAACCTCCCTTACCCCAATCCCGCCCCCGTCCGCCCACCACCACTCGCTACCCACCCCGCCTCACCTTGGGCATCGCCTCCACTATCGCAAAATCGGAATTCCTCTTTGCTCGGTGAAACTGTACTGCCAACGTCGTAACCACCGATGCGAGCAAGGCCGTGGCGCCTCTCAAACCGTAATTGTCCATCTTATATAAACCTACTATTGCACGCGACGTTTTATTGTCCGCTCTCAAACTCTCTCAAAACTCCTGGAATCCCACAGCCCACATCCTGCACTCACAACATCAAAAATCAGTTATCTCCCATAAAATCTCCCCCAGAAATGGCGTCTTCGGAAGAAGAGAATGTTTCGCTGTTGCTGGAATACCACGCCACCACGAAGCGGGCTGCAATCTCCCTGGCGTCCCGAAGCTATGTAAAACCTGAGAAGCAAGTCCACGGCAGTTCCATCCCCCTTCCACCCTCTATTGACCCCACCTCGCCTTCTCACGTGTACCTGACTAAATTGGACTGGTCTGAGAGCTTGCATATAACCGACATATGCGTGACCTCCAAGCCCTTCAAGGATGTCCGGGACGCGCACCAGAGCCACCACTTCTTGTCGAGTGATGTTGGACGGACTGATTTGCTTGATTTTTTGGCTGCCTTTGTTGAGAATGGGTGGACGATGAAGGCGAGCGGTGCGGATGACAAGTTTTGGTTCGAAAAATTCGTGCCTGGTTTTCAGGTGAGTTGTGTTATTTGCGTGTATTTGCGAGGCACAGGAAACCCCTCCCTCACCCTCCCTCACCCCTCCCCAAACAAAAATCAGCTTCTTCCCGTCCCACCCTCCACCCCTACGCCCGTGCCCCCTTCTCCACCGTACAACCAACATATCGCAACCCCCCCCCTCCCCCCTCCCAAGACCCCTGGCAGCGCGATCAGCACCAAGGTGAGACTTCCCCTCTCCATCTCTCTCATCCATCGCCCGTCTCCACCCTCCACTAACCCCCCTCCACGACAGTCAACACTCACTCGATCCCCGTCTGGATCTAATTCCACCGCCTCTTCGTCTGATATGTTTGTCACCCGGACCTCCTTGACCAATCAGCAGGAGACCACGGAGTTCAAGCAGAAGATGATTTTCGGGATCCAGGTGAGTGACAGCTTGGATCTTCCAGCCTGGTATCAGTCTAACTCGTTTGGAACTCGCTACGCTACGCTCGTCGCAGGTGATCAAGGTTCCTACCTCAATGACCTCTCTCTCTCCTGCGGTTAAGTCAAAGGAGATCACCCTTCGGTTGAAAGGCTCAGGAAAGGACCTGTCCGTGTCTTGGGAGTCCAAGAAGGCCGACGAGATCCTCGTCAGGGACATTATAGATATTAAGACTGAGGGAACTGGCAAGTCAGGTGAGAGTCGCCCCGATTTCTTTCGCTTCTTCCTCCACTTCCTCCCCTTCCTTCCCTAACACCTCCTCACTCACCACTCACCTCCGCAGCGAGACGCATGTCGAACAAGGCGGTGGACAAGGGAAAATACTTTACGATTACAACAGACAAGAGGGAGCTGACCCTAATGGCCAAGTCAACTAGGGAGGCGTTTTGGTTCGTCAAGGGCTTTGACGGTCTCATTAAAGAGGTATCACCTACCCCTCCCCCCCAAGACTCCCCTCCTCCCATTATCATTCTAACTCGTTCACCTACAGGCTCAGACCGCCGGCAAGAAGAAGAAGCGCGCGAGCAAAGTCGATTTGGACCTAGCTGCGGAGGTGAGAATAACCAACCCAAATTCACTCACTCACTTCCCGTCACTCACATTTCAACGCCACACTTAACGCTACCGCAGCTGTGGGACGACGACGACGAGGAGATTAACCCAGTCGTGGAGGACAGCGACTTGCAGGAGATCCTCCACGACGTGGAGCTCGTGGGGGAGGTTCGCCTGAAGCGCGGCAAGACTCTATCCAACAAGCAGCTGGTCCAGATACAGGAAACCTTTGAGACGAGGCAGGGGGCCGCCAGCATTTTGCAGAAGATCGTGAGGAAGATGGTTGGTGCCTTGGGCAGCGAGCAGCTTGATTTCTCTCCGGAGGAGGTAAGCGCACCCTCTGCCCGAATACAATCTCGCACTTCACTCCGCGTCTTACCCTCCCCTTCGCGCCGTCCATATCACCGCTTCGCTTAGCTGTACAGTTGTTTCAAGGTCTTTGACGAGGATGGCGATGGCGCCATCAGCACCAGCGAGCTGCGACACGTGCTCATGAACATCGGGGGCATGCGAATGAGCGAGCAAGAAGTGGCAGAGATTGTGAGAAGGTGAGTCCCTCCCTACACTCCGACCTCATTGAGTTTTCCACCCTAACATGACGATTGCAATTGCCACAGATTCGACCAAGACAACGACGGCAACATTGACTACAAAGAGTTCGCGATGGGGCTCATGTCACAGGACGAAGAGGAACGCAAGAGTATGGTCGAGGAAGTCAAAGCCATCGAGAAGTTGAATCTCGTGGAAGTAAAGAAAGAAGTCACCACCGGGAAAAGCAGGGTGAACAAGGCGAAGGAAGTTATGGCTCCTGTTCAGTACGAACACCAGCCTCTCAAGGCGGAGAGCAGCCGAAAGCTGGTCACGGGAGAGGGCGAGCTTATTATTGAAGATGTGGCGGGAGTCGAGCCTCAGGGCGCCGGCAAAGTCACCATTGTTGAAGGTGTCGCAGGGGGCATAGTTTTGCCGGAGCGTGAAAGTTTCGAGAATAAGAGGGCCAACATGCCGGTGGGCGGATCCGAGCCGAGGGTTTCAGAGGGTAACGAGGAGGAGGAAGACGAGGCACCCCCCAAGCCTGTTGTGGTTGAATCTAAGCCCGTGCCATTGGAGGTCAAGTCTGCGGAGGTGGAGGTGAAGCCCTTGGCGGTGAAGGTGAAGCCAGCATCAGTTGTAAAGCCAGCCCCGGCGCCAGCACCAGTCGTAGAACCAACGCCAGCACCCGCTCCGGCACCAACGCCCCCACCTGCTGCATCAGCATCACCCTCTAAGATGAGACCCAGACAGAGCACTATTAGCGAAGACAAATCGTGGCAGACCAAAGGCAAGAGCCCAGCTGCAAGCATGCTGAAGAAGACACCAAAGAAGAGAGCGAGTATGGAGACTCAAGAGCCCATCAACATAGCTCCGTCACCCACCCCCGCTCCCGCTCCCGCCCCCGCCCCAGCCCGCAGCGCTGCACCCTCCGACTCCAAGCGCATGCAACTAGGTGAGTCCAGGCTCAACTCCAACTCCAACTCCAACTCCAACTCCGAGACTCCCACGTCCAGCATAACTAACAAATTCGCAGCGGGCGCCTCCTACAACAAACCCGTCGAAGTGACGGAAGAACCAATAGGCTGGCAGAAAATCACAGGCGATGACGATTCAGTCTATTGGTACAACCACACGACGGGAGAGTCCAGCTGGACTGACCCCGAGAAGAAAGCTGACGACCTTCCGGAGGGTTGGGTCTCCATCGCCGACGAAACTTACGGAGAGTACTTCTACCACGAAGCCACAGGCGAAACGTCTTACGACAGGCCTGGGGCTGAAGGAGAAGGTGGGAGCGAGGAACCCTCCATTCGCGAGTCAATGTCCTTGCCCGTTGGGTGGAAGGAGGTGACGGACAAGGAGTACGGAGTCTACTACTTCAACGAGTCCACGAACGACACCGTTTACACCAAACCCGGGGCGGAGAGCGAGCTTCCTGAGGGCTGGGCCGAGGCAAAGGACGAAGGAGGGAACACCTACTACTACCACGAAAACGGAGACACCACATACGATAAACCAGGAAGTGAGGAGGTGAGAGGCAAAATTGCCACCCCAACCCAATATTTCAATGAGCTAACGTCAATCTTCATACCGCAGGTGGAGCCCTCCGTTCGAGAGTCAGTGTCCCTACCGAGCGGCTGGGCCGAAGTCTCTGATGCCTCGTACGGCATTTACTACTACAACGAATCCACAGGAGAGACATCATACGAAAAGCCTTGAAAAGCAACTTATTTTAATGTTTCAAAAGATGGTTTCTACCCTTCTCTGCTTCTTTCTTTTCTTCACTTCTCTCTGTCTTATTTTCAATCTCAACTAACCCCTCAGCCCCCCCCCCCTCCACCCCCTCCTGGTCACTCACTAATCTAGTCCATGAAGCCGCTGTCCTTGAGGTTGTCCCTCAATATGATGTCCTTACAAGCATTAAACACTACCTCCACATTCTCAGTATCAGTAGCGCATGTGATGTGGTGGTAGACGATCTTCTCCTCCGTCTTCGACCTGGCAAGGAACTTGCCAAGGAAGTAGGCGATACCTGCGTCGTAGTTGCTCTGGCTCGGGTCCTTCTTCACGAAATCGCTAAAGGCGTCGACGGTGGCAATGTCGACGCGCTCGATCTTGCCCTCGAAGAGATCCCTCTTGTTGAGGAAGAGGATCATGGAACTCTCCCTGAAGTACCTGTTGTTTGCGATCTCGTCGAAGAGGTCAATGGCCTCTACCATCCTGTTGGTGTTGGCATCCTCGAAGAGCCGCTGATCGTACTCCGACAGAGCAGCGACGAAGATCACAGCCGTGACGTCGTCGAAGCAGTGGATCCACTTCTTGCGCTCGTTTCTCTGCCCTCCGACGTCGTACATCTCGAACTGGGAGCCGTCGATCTCGTAGCGCTCGGTGACGATACCGGACGTACGAACACGCGAGAGGAGGATATCCTGCTGGTTTGCGAGGTAATTCGGCTGCTTGATGCGGTCGATGTTCTCAAAATAATACTTCATTGATTCGACGATCTGGAAATCGGATCGCTGTAGAGTTCGGGGGGGTGTGGGAGGGGGGGGGGGGAGTGAGTTAGGAGGGGGTGGTTACGGTGGGAATAAAAAAGCCTGACACCCACAAACAGAAGAAGACCCTAACAACGGGAAATAAATGCCTCACCTTCTCCCACGTCTTTTGTATTCCTGGGTCGGCCCAGAGCACCTTAACGGCATTCCCAGTCTCCTCGTCGATCTCCTGAGTGTCGGAGCTGTGCTTAATTTTCGTGAAGGCGTCCTTTGCTGCGACGTCACCTTCAAAGGCGTAGTTCAGAGTCTGATCTACGAGGATTTTCATCGCGGATATGGTGTTGCTGCGGGTTCAGGGTGTGGGAGGGAGGGGAGCGGGGGTTAGTCTAAGGGGTTTTGAGAAAGTCACGGGTAATAAACCTTCCCGCATAGCAGCCAAGCCGTCAACCAGCACAGGCGAACTGACTGACGCCTTGCTTTAAGAGCCAACTGTCCCCACTCCCCCCCCGCTCCCCCCCAGCCCCACTAAAAAGACTCACCTATAAACCACCGGCGTCATCTGTCTCCTCTCCTCATCATCCAACGGCTTACCATAAAGCACCTTCATCTGCTTAAAAATAGTGCTCTTCCCGCTCTCCCCCGCCCCTAGCAGCAAGAGTTTGATCTTCTCTTGCTCTTTCATCCAGGCCTCTTCGTTGAGGCGCTCTACTTCCATGGAGCGGGCCATGGCGTCGCGTTCGGCGGCGGAGACGCTATTGCAGGCTCCCATTATATAGGTTTTAGGGGGGGGGGGAGGGGGGGGAGGAGGGGAGGGGGGGGGGG
>BRXY01000242.1:16409-58209 GCA_030267945.1 Triparma strigata
GTTCTCCCAACCCTTCCCCCTCCCCTCCACAACCCTAACCCTAACCCCCCGCCCCGCCGGTTCCTCCCTCGGCGACTCCTACTACGTCCTCGAAACCTCCTCCCCCTACTCCAAAACAATCTACTCCCCCATCTACTCCCACCGTTCCTCCCGCCTCATATCCTCCTCCTCCTTAACCGCAGGCGAAGGCTCAACAGACCTCTGCATAACCTACCCCGGCGGCACAGGTTCAGGTCTAAACCGTCGCGGTTCAGGACATCCTTTGAGTGCCCTCTCTCGTTCTGGAGGGTTGAGGACTTTGCCTATTGTTAGCACGACTTTGCTTTTGAGGGAATGTGTTAGTAAGATATTGAGGAGGGGGGGGAATGTTTTGATACCGTTTGATGATGTTACGTGTTGTATGATTGAAGTTCTTTGGGTGTTGAATAAGTGGATTAAGGAGAGTAATTTAACGAAGGTTTATAGGATTGTGTGGTATTGTAGTATGGGGATGGAGGTGCAGAGGTTTGTTAAGACTTTTTTGGAGTATAGTAAAGTTGGGAAAGCATTTGATGAGGTGAGTTTTTTAATTAAGGAGGGGGCTTTTTGTGGGAGAGGGAACGGCTTTTTCTAACAGAAATGAAACGATTAACGGTACGCCACCTTTCGCCTATTTAGTTGGGTAAGAACGAGTTAAACTTCGACAACGTCAAGATCGTCACAAGCCTCGACGACGTCGAGTCCATGGAGGGTGTCGTCCTCGTCACCGACGGGGGGAACTGCGGGAGCGGCGGAGGGGGGGAGGGAATGTGGAGCTGGGCGGGGAAGGAGGATAACGGGATCGTTTATTGCGAGTTGGGGGATAACTTTAGGGAAGGGCCGAGGAGGGAGCTGCTCAGGGAGGTGAGAAGATCCTTTACCACTGCTGTCAACTCCGCCGCCGTGTTTCTAACGCCGAAAAACACAACCTTCCATGCGACTCGCTTCGCTCGTCGCTTCGCTCGTCGCTTCGCTCGTCGCTTCGCTCGTCGCTCGCAGTGGTGCAAGGCCAAGATGGAGGGGGGGGACATGCCCGATGAGATCAACGTCAAGGCCGTCAGGAAGGAGAGGAGGGGACTCACGGCGAAGGAGACCGAGGAGTTCAAGGAGCAGGAGGAGCAGAGGGTCAAGGGACTCCAGGAGGAGGAGGAGAGGTGAGAACGGAATGGCAACCTAACCCTAATAATATTCCGTTTTTACTTACGACACGCGTCTAACTTCGCTCGTAACCCTACTCCAACAGGGAGAGAGTCGGGAAGCAGGTCGAAGTCGTCAGGAAGCTCATGGGCGTGCAGGCAGGGACCGAGGAGGAGAACAGCAACCCCAACGTCGAGAACGAGGAAGACCAGATGGACGTCGACTCCGAGGCCCCTCAGCCCGTGAAAAAGTCCAGCCAGCCGACTTCTAAAAGCTCCAAGTTCGACTCTACCCTCTTCGTGAAGTTCAGCAAGCCCCAGCACACCCTCGCCCCCGTCTTCTCCGAGAGCATGTGCGGCGTTGGCAAGCCATCCAAAGGCGTCTCCCTCCTCAACGACTTCCGCATCATCACCGACGACGAGGAGAGCGAGGAGAAGGTGGACGACTACGGCGTCGCAGTGGACCCGGACGCGTTCATGGACCTGGTGAGCGGAGTGGTTAGGAAGGGTGGGAAGATCGCAGACGAGGCGCTCAAGATGGGGTACCTCCATCTGGACACCAAGACGAAGGAGGAGTACAGGGAGAAGAACTTTTGGGGGAAGCTCCGATCGGGGGAGGACGAGGAGAAGGTCGACAAGAGGAAGCTCGAGGAAGAAAAGAGAAGGGAGGAGAAGAACATGGAAGTCAACGACCTGAGCGAGGGGGGAGGCGTCATCAAGGGCAGGGCGGGAAGGCCCGACATGAAGGTCATCGCCGAAACGTCTGAGCTAGAGGTGAGCATCATCATGCGAGGAGCGAAAGCGACATAACCATTAAGCACAATTCCAACTCTTTTCCCGCAGGTCCTGGCGGAGGTCCACTACATTCCCCTCCAGATAGGCTGCGACGCGGAGGCCGGTCGGTACACGATGGCGGCCGTAAGGCCCCGGCAAATGATCATCCTCGGCACTGGCAACGGGCCACCGGGGGAGGGAGACGACGAGGTGACGCTCCTCCGCCGTAAGATCGAGCCCAGCACGACGGGAAAGAACAGCGTCTACGCCCCCAGGCTGGAGGAGCCGACGACGGTCCGGATAGGGACAAGTTCGTACAACGTCAGAATCGTCGACGAGCCCTTCGCGGAGGAGGGGGCCGAGGACGGGGTTGGCCCCGTCCAAACGAAAAAGCTCGTCGAGGCCCAGATGGGAACGTACAAGGTCTCCCTGGTGGACGCTCAGATGAACGGCAAGGTCGTGAAGGAGTCCGGGGCCATGGTCTACGCCCCCCGTCCCATTGACTCCGACATGGGAAGCTCCGTAATGCTCAGCAGGGGCGACGTCCTCCTGACCGACTTGAGGGCGCAGTTTCTGAATAGGCACATGAAGGCGGATTACGCGGTCGAGAAGGACGGAGTCAGCCAGAGGCTCGTAGTCAACGGGAAGATCGTCGTCAGGAGGGACGCCGCGGGTGATTTGAAGGTTGAGGGGCCTCTGGTGGAGGACTTTTTCAGGGTCAGAGCTGTAGTGTACGAGCAGTTCGTTATGTTATAAGGGGTGAGGGGGTGAGGGGAGGGGAGGGGTGAGGGGGTAGAGAGGGTGTCCAAAAGCTAGCGATTATATTGATTCTATTGCAAAATACAGTCTTCTTTTACGCCAAACAAACCTCAAGTGTAAAGCAAGTCATAATAATCGCCAGCCCAATTTTCATAAACGTTGCCTTCATCAACGTCCCTACTTTGTCAGATCGATAATTAGATCCCTGCACGACACCTCGTTCTAGGGACCAATATGCCTTGTGCAACGAATTCAAGCCGCCAAAAGTTTCAGTGAATGTCACGTACAGATCGATGAACAGTTCCGGGACGAGCTGATACAACATTAAGCTGATCACCGTGTCTGTACTAACCATCTCTTTGGTGGCGAAGTTAAATTTGCCAGTGGGAGCGAGAAACACGATGAACATTCCCGCGGCGATGGAACCCAAGTACTCGACAAGCATATCGTTTGATGAATCTTGCACCCTAAGCAATCCTCGTTTAGAGTACGCTCTTTTCTCCTCAAGGCTCCACACCTTGTCTTTCTTCAGGCCGTCTTTGAGGTACAAGTTGAAAAAGAACTGTCTCACGCTCATTTCCCCGACGGCCGAAATGAGAGAAACCACTTGTGCGGTGTGTTCATCCGGAATGGAAAGCTGGAGAGTCCGAAGTAGGAGGGCGGTGACAAATTCGTAACTGAAAAGTGCCTGATCCACGATGTCCTCTTTTGGCAAATTTCCCACTAGCTTTAGCATGAGTTTATTGCCCGCAACCTTTATCAAGAATGCCACCAGTGTAATGGTGATTTTCCAGAAAGAGCTTTCCCTCATTTCGAAGGCTCCGAAGATAACTATCGAATAGAATGACATTATTGCCAAGACAAAGAATGGAGTTATACAGGAAACGAGCGAAAGCTTCAATTTCTTCTTAAACGAAAGATTGGCTTTACCTGCAAAACGTCTTGACATAAGGTCAAGAGCATGTCTTCCTGCCCCTTCCTGAACTTCACCTACATAAAGGTAAACAACGAAACAAATATTCACAGCGCAGATAAGCGCGTGCACAAGCACTGTTACTCGGCCACTCACTGACTCGCTTGAACTATGAAGAAGAAGCAGCCACGCGCCAAAACTGGTAACAACAAACGCTAGACTTGAAAGGTAAGACGACCAAAGAGTGGTTCCGATTGAAAATGAAAGAGAAGCATAATAAATTCCGCCCCCAATTCCAAGCACAATTGAAAGGTACATTGATGTCGAGTTGGAGTGATCATTAAAGTGAGCAAAGGGGAGTAAATATATCAGCCCTCCGAGGATAGCAGTGAAAACGATGACCTGGAGGGAAAGGGAGAGAAGAACTACCGCTGTAGTTTTGAAAGCTTCGATCGGTTTGATCCCAAAATCCAAGATACGTAAAAGCCCATCATCGCCATTTTTGGGCTCGAACTTCTTTATCGATTCCACTGCTTCGATAGGAACAATAGCTTGACGACGAGAAGTGGATGACGAAATATTTTTCTTTGTACCTTCGTCATCCTCGAGGAGCTGCACCAGGCTTTTTGCAGCTTCTACAAGAAGTGGAGGATGCTGCTGAGACTCGGGCACTTCTTCATCTGGTGCATGGCCCAGGAATCCTTTCATTCCAGACAAAAGTTCATGAGGAGTGAAGGCCCCTTTGACTGTTAGGAGAACTTCATCAAGGGATTGGGAAAGGACCGCTATGGGGGATCTTACAGGCGTAAATAGAGCCATGCGACTTAAATGGAGGGGACGTGGCCTTAACTGTGCTCGATTGGTGGCGTGGAGAGGTCAGAGGAGGTGAAACAGGATGCCAGGGCCTAAATCCAACTAAACACCGTCTGGTGAAAATTTACTTCACATTTACTTACACATTAGAAATCACGCGATTACACTACAATACCTTGTCAAAATGAATTCCCGCTTCGTCTTGTCGACGGCATTACTTGCCTGCATCCTGGCAGGCGTCGTGTCAATGCTGCCTGCCTCCTTTGAACTTCTTCCCTCGTCTCCCTCAACAGAAGAGACAATGAAAGCGGCATTTTACTCCGAACATGGAACGGTCGATGTCCTTGACATTGGCACCCAGCCAAGACCTGTGCTCAAGTCTAACCAGGTCCTCGTGAAGGCAGAGTACGCCTCACTGAACCCCTGCGATTTCAAGTTCAGGCGAGCAAAAATACCTCTGTCCTTCGTCAGCGATTTCCTCTTTCCGAAGCCCAAGATCCCTGCGGTTGACGTTTCCGGTTTGGTTGTGTCTGTTGGATCAGACGTAACGAACCTCTCCGTCGGAGATCGCGTTGCCGCCACCCAGCCCATTATTCACACTCGGTGGGGCACTCTGGCAGAGTTCTCCGCTGTCGACGCCTCTCACGCCGCGATTGTGCCCGCTTCTATTTCCCTTCGCGACGCCGCAGCCGTCTCATTAGTAGGCTTGACGGCCGTGCAGGCTTTGTCTAACGTGAAAACAAAAAGGGGCGATAGAATACTTATTCACGCTGGCTCCGGCGGTCTGGGATCATTCGCCGTCCAGTGGGCCTCAAAAGTTCTGAAGCTTAACGTCTCCGCAACCGCCTCCTCAAAGAACCAGAAATTCCTCTCCTCGCTCGGCGCGCACAACCCAATAGACTACGGCCTCAACAGCTGGGACAAGAATTCTCCAAACTACGACGTAATCTTGGATCCCATGTCTTACGCATACGAGAAGCGCACCCTCTCCGGCGATTCAAATGTCATAAGTCCCACAGGACATTATCTGAACATAGCTTCTAGCAGCTGGGATCTTAAAGGCGGCGTCGAGGAGGCGAATGGACTGTCAACTTATACGAACATATTCACGTACGGGGTTAAGAATTTCCTCTCAAGGATAGGACTTAAGGAGAAAGGTGTATCATATTCCTTCGTAGCAGTTGAGCCTTGTGGAGAGCAGTTGGCTATGATTTTCAAGGAGATCGAGGACGATAATATCAGGGCTGTCGTCGATAGCGAATTCGAGTTTAATGTAGAAGGGGTTAGGGAAGCGTACAGGAGGTTAGAGACGGGGCGTGCCAAGGGAAAAATATTGGTGAAGATGACATTTTGAGAATTTACAAAGGACTACAATTTTTCAGTTGAAGGGATCTCCCTTCTCCGTCTTGGCGGCCGGAAGCTTGACCTCCTTGACGAAATCGATGGGCACGGTGACAACCCTGCCCTTGACATTGACCTTAACGTCCAAAGCGTCCCTACCGATGAGCTTCCCTTCGATGACTCTGTTGGACTTGAACGGATCAACGGTGTGAACAGAAACGTCGAAACCCTTGTAAGCGTCGAACTGCTTCTGGGTGACGATCTGGTTGGGAGAGCCGGGGGTGCGAATCTCGAGAGAGTGCTTCACCAGGCAATCTATTATATATATGTATAATATTGGTGGTAATATTGGGTTAGGAATAGGGTATGAAGGACAAGTTGTCGTGGGATCGTGGAGAATAGCTCCCTCTCACCTATTACTTGCTCGTCGTCTGATTTGACGTCCTCGAAAGCGACATTGATTTCGCGAGCGAGGAGAGACTGGTCGTCGGAAGTGGCTGTGGAGGGGACCTCGATGGTTATTTTGGCAAAGTCCCAGGTTATGCCGTTGATTTCGACGCCGCAGCCTGATAAGAAGAGTTAGAATACAACGTGTAGTGAGAACGGCAGCGGATGCGGCCCTCACAATCACTCTCACACTCTCACCTGTGGCTGCTGTCTGGATCATTGATTCGCACGTTTGCCTCCAGCCCTCGTCAATGGGAGCGTCCATACCGTCGAGGTCCCCGCGGCGCCAGACACTATCCTCGATCTTCTTGCAGTCCTCGAGGTCGTTGGCGTCCACGACTTCGAGGGAGTCGAGGTCGTTCAGGTCGGGGCCGGACAAAAGCTGTGATGTCGATGTGTGTGAACGAACAGAAATAGGATGAAAAGGCTTTGAAACGACGAAGGCGAAGCCGCTGGAAGGGTTCAGGAGGACCAACAGCATCAGCATCATCATCTTGAAGCTAGAGGACGCCATTCGTGCTCGAGAACAGTTTGTTTGAGCTTGTTTTTTCCAGTAGCAAACATCAGAAAGACTTTCACACTTTCACCCTCAATTTTGCAGGTCACAGTCGCGTCTACCGCAAAGGCACTTCCGCACCTTCAATACTCAATCAACCCGCATCTTCAGCCCCTTAAACAAATTTCCCTTCTAATTTCTTCTTAAATCGTCCCCGAATCATTATGATGTCGTCCAAAGTTTGGCCCTCCCCTCTGCTCCTCTGCTTGCTCTGCGTCCTCCTCACTCTAAGCACCGACTCTTTCGTAATCCCCTCTTCCCCTCTCCACCGCCACAAGCTTCAAACCGCATTGGCCCTAGAAGCAAGTCAGACGATAGTTCCTGCAGCCAATACCGTCCCATCCTCGTTGCTACAAGGTACGTTGCGTACTTGAGAAGAAAGAAAACCACCGTGCGATGATGGAGGACGAAGGGGACGAACATAACAACATAACACGAATAGACTACCCGATAATAAAGGATACATTTCTTCTAACCCCCTCCACCCCCCTCCTTTCCCCGAACAGTAATCCTCCACTCCTCCCTAAATCGCAAAGGTACGATCTGCTCCCATGTAAATCCCCCCTCTCCCCTTCTAACCCTTTCCCCCTTTTCCCTTCCAGCCTCCTCCCCAACCTTATACTCTCTCCCCTCCTCCTCCCCCTCCTATGCCTTCCTGTTAAACGGTTCCTCCCGCCCTCAAATTCGCGCCCTAGTCTCCTCGATAAAAACGGACGTAAAACAATGGTCCCTCCATCAAACGTCTCCTTCAGATAATCCACCGTTACCCGTTCCACAGTTTCCAGATAATTTGACTAAGATAATCGATAAATCATTACTCTCCCAATCAGATATATCCCAATGGTCACGTCTATTATCACTCTCTGATGGTTTACAACCTCTAGGATTAGGTTTCGGACAGACTACGAGGAATCAAGGGGACGTGTATCAGAGTGGATGGATTGTGCTGGATTATGGGGATGTTGTTGTTCATGTTATGACTGATAAGGTGAGTTTAGTTTTGGGTTTTTTTGGGGTGGAAGGGTGTTTTTTGTTTTTTGTTCTAATTTGCGAATCGTTTTGGCAGAGTCGGAACTTTTATAACCTTGATGGAAAATATGAAGATGAAGGTGGGGAGGTTGTTGATTTGGTTGAGGCTGGTTGGGTTGATGCTGAGGCTATTAGGGAAGAGGAGGAGGAGGTTGTTGATAGTGATGATCCGTTTTGGAGTTGAACGTGTGGGAGGGGGTTAGGGACCGTGTTTTGATTGTTTTTTTTAGAAAGAAAAGGGGGAAAAGAAAAAAAAGGTTAAAAAGAACAAGCGGCGATGTTTGTTAACGTTTTCATTTTTTAAAAGTCAGAACATCTGCCTTTACGTTGCCAGTCACCGTGGACGGTCGGCTCGTTCATTTTACCCCCGCGGGTGGGACCGCCCCATTCCATTCCCATGGGACCTTTGATGAACATTTCCTCTAAGTCGTCTTCGTCGAGGGAGTCGTCGATTGGACCGCAGGCTGAGAAGGGAGAGAGAGGGGAGAGAGGGGAGAGAGGGGGGAGGAGAAGCGTGTTTTCGTTAGTTTCTATTTAGCAAGCGAAGGAAATAAGCAATTAATTTAACCCTTCTTTGTTGAAGGATTTGGATTACAAGGCGTTTCCATTGTCACACACAGTGCGCACTGTGTGTCGCCTTGTCTGTCAGCGGTGGCCTCTTAGGGGTTGTCTCACCTTCAGTCAATATTTTGTCCTCAGGCTGCGCAGGTTGCCTCGGATTGGGATCAGAACTCTTCTGTAATTTGACTAAATCAACGTCAGGATTACTAGAAAAGTATCTGACTTTGAATCTATTATTAATACCCATCAGAGCTCTTGAGGATCGGGGTTTGAGGACGTGTATTCTGAGAGAAGACTTGAGGAAATGGACAACTTGACTGCTCATCTGACTCGAAGACTTGAGGAAGAACAATAATAGACAATAGAACGACACGAGGAGTGATGTGAGTGAACAAAGTAAGTAAATATTTAGTAGTCGGAAGGAAATAAAATAGACTAGTAATATGTACTACGGCAGAAAGGACAGGAAAGGACAGAAGATGAATGATTTGGGAATACTTACTTCTGAGAAAAATAAAGTCTAAGTGGTCAATGTAAGAAGCTGCCTTCAACGGTTCGGAACCATTAATGCGCATTAATGCTTGGCGGAAATACCACTACAACTGTGCAATAATAATAATTCCGCTTAAAGTCGGCCATTATGTCAGTTATCTTCCATCCGTCCTCTTCGTCCCTCCGTTCCCTCTCCGTGTGTCGTCGTCTTTAAATGTTATTACAATAACATTACACAATGTCATCTAACTATCTTAAAATAAAACGCCTAAAATATCGTCCTCTTCGTCAGCAGCGCAGCGGACGTTCTTATCAATACCCTTCAATACCCTTCGGTAACAGCTCAGTTCAGAAATAAGAAGAGCTCATCGCTTCGGTTGCCTGCCATGGGTGACGCTAAAATACATGCACTTTATTCTCTTTTAGATAATCATAACCACAAAGCGTTGATTAAAGAGGTGAGTATTAAGGATGCAGCAAGCTGTATGTCAATAATAAGACAATAATAACCCATTTATCTAACAACTGTACTATACCATGTACTGTTACTATGTACTGTCACTATATACTGTCACTATGTACTGTTCGAAGTCGCTTAAAATACCAGGTCCTCTCCCGGCCTCCCTCCGTTCATACTCGCAGATTAAGGTGAGGAAAATTAAGGGACCCTGTAAGGCCTGTAAGAGATACCCTGCACTACTAAGATGCAATTCTAACGACGACGCCCCCTCCTCCGCTTCACCTCTCTTTTCCTTTCCTTTCCTTTCCTTTCGCACAGCTCTCCAAATTCTCAGACGCCGTAAACACCATAACCTCAATCATCGAAAAGAAAGACCCCGAAATCTTCCAGGACCCTTCAATCCTCCAAACCCTCCTCCTCAGCCTGAGCCTCCTCCCCCCCTCCTACTTCAGCGTCTCCGACCAGCTCTCCCTCTTCACCTCCCTCTCCTCTGAAGGCTCCTCCTCCCCCATCTACCTCGACTCGTACATCTGCCTCCTCCTCCGTTCCTCAACAACCGACTCCTCCCACTTCCCCACCCTCTTCCAGCTCTCCCAAAAACTCTACATGCTCACAAAACGCCAGAAATACCTCAGCCAAGCCTGCATGTTCTACTCTTTATGTTCCCCCTCCTTCCAATCCTCCAAAAAAGTCCTAGTAAACATGCTCCTAAAAAAACTATCCTCCAACTACGAAGACACCCGCATAAAACTTTCAGCCCTCGGTTCATCCTCTCCCTCTGAATCCCTCGAAATATTAAACTCCTGCCGTCTCTCCCCCGAAACAATCTCCGACTCCACAACCATCGACGAACTAAAATCAACCACCGGCAGCTGCATAAATTTAAAGCAACGTGAAGTAACACGTCTAAAAATAAAATACGCCGACCTAGAAGGCTCAGGACTCTCCTACGTAATTAAAGCAATAAAAACGTCCACCGACGATTGGGAAGTATACAATTACGGTATAAAAATAAGCCTGAGAGATAATTCAGTCGATGCATTCATATCTAATTTAGATACATCACGTAACGCTACATTATCTAAAATAGCTTTAGGCTACAACATCGATATAACTGAATACTTTATACAATACGGTTCATCAGGTTTGCATAAATACTTAACATTACCACAAATAAAAAGTTTAGTATCAGAGATAAAAAAACGTCTCGACGAAGAAGAAGCAAATGAATTAATAGTTAATAGATTCGGAGAAGCTCTTAAACTATTAAAAAAACATCAAATCGTACCAGAAGAATACATGGTATATTATGAGAAATATACGTACATGTCTCAACCGTCATCCTTAAAAAAGGTGCAGGTGTACGATTCGATCTTGGAAGCGTATTTCCATTCTAACGTTGCATTCGAGAGTTTAGAGGAGGTTAGAGAAGGGTTTAAAAGACTGAGGAGAGGGGTTAGAGGGATTGAGAGGAGTGAGTGGAATGGGAGGTTGGGGGTTGAGGTTGTTAGGTGTGCGGGGAATTGGAGGAGGTGAGATGTTAAGGGAGGATTGTTTTTTGGAGAGGACGGACGAGCGGCAGAGTGTTGACGATGTTTTATATTTTTATGTGATATATATATTCTAACACATGAACTTTTCTTCGCATACCACATAAAAACTACCAACTACGAAACAGCATGGGAGTCCACATCTTCTCGATCTGGAATAACTTGAGGGTGAAACAAGTTCAGACAGTATCTTTAGGTTGGATCGTTAAGGGTTTCACGAGATGTGGAATGTGGGCTGAGGTGAGCAACACTAAGGAACGATGGGACGAGAGACTTTATGTAATAACGTTAACCCCCCCCCCCCCCGAAGATGGTTCGTTTCGATAGGGACATTTTGCAGTTCCAGAGGGATATCGTCAGGAGGTTGGGTGAGAGTGGTAAGAAGTGTTTGGACAACGGCTGCTTCGAGAGTTTCAGAGACGTCATCACGTGGTGGGATAGGAGGTTCAAGAGAGGAGTTAGGAGGCTGGAGGGGTTGAGCGGGGTGGTTGTGGGGAGTGTTTTTGGGGAGACGCTTGGGGAGATAGACGGAGTCTATGGAGGGGACACGGACGGAGAGAGGGCGGACATGTTCCTTGAAAGGCTAGGCGAGTGGGAGGTGAGAAATTTTGCGCTGTGACTTCTGCACCGCTGCATTTTCTAACTCGTAGCTTCGCTCCTCGACTCGCTCGTCGCAGGGCGTGCAGGAGGTATGGAACGAACAAGAGTGGAAGGGAGACGAGTTCAAGGACGAGAGAGATCCGCTCGGCGAGGAGGGAGACCCGGCGCTCGAGATCCAGACGGTGCTGACGCGAACTGGGAGGACACTCGCCGTGACTAAAATGGCCGTCTACGCATGCCGAATGGTGGGCAAGTTCAAGCACCCCAAGAAGGGCAAGGTCGACAAGAAATCCTTCCCCCTCGCGGAAGAAGTGAAGGAGATGAAATCGAAGATGGAGGAGGTGAGAATTCCCCCCTCGTTTCAGATATTCCCATCCCATCCCATTCTAACTCGTTATCGCCAATCCTAATCCTCATTGCAGCTCTGGCAGCGCGAAGGGGGACGAACCCCAACGACAGATACCTTGGCTGCGCTAGCGTCCTCGCTCAGCGACTTCATCACGAGCGTCGCGCTCAACGAACCCGAGACTACCACCAAGGAAGCCGCCGACAAGGCTAGGTCGTACATCACTGAGCTCTCGAGTACCCTCGGTAAAATCCCCAAGAACCTGCACAGCACATGCATCCTCAACCCCGCACTGGTGGAGACTGTCTGCGAGAACGTTCCGAGGCTCTTCATACCCTTGAACGCTCTCATGGTCGCCTGCTGGAGGATCGGCAAGAAGAGAAAAACCGCCGACGTCGAAGGCCTCGTCAAAACGTGGTACGAATGCCTGACGCAAATGGAGGTGATCCTCGGCGAGCAGCCGAAGGAGGACGAGGCCAAGGAAACGACCACCATCCTAAGCCCCGACAACGAGGAAGGGGCGGAGCGTACAGTTGAAATGCTGCTCGACGGAAACAAGCTCACGAGGGAGCGGGTGGGCACCGTCTTCAAGGAGCTCAAGGTGGCCGTGAGGGATAGTTGCCAGCTCGATTTCGACCTTGACTTTTAAAAAAAAACACAAAACAAAGAATCTAATATTAAACTCAAAGTTATCCGAGCAATTGCCTTATTCGACTTTCAGTCTCAATGTACTCCCTCTGTAGCGTGTACATGTCCTCATTGAGCTTGAGGAACTCCAAGTCGCCCAAGCCTCCTCCCGCATCCTCCGCGCTCTCGTCGTAGTCATAGGTCTCAATGACATTGATGAGCTCAGATTCGGCCTCTTGGACCTTTTGAAACTGAGAAGTGACCCTGTCGAGGCCTGCAGAGAGAAAGAGCGCGGGTTAGAATGTTGCCGCTCGCCAAGGCAAACGAATCTCCCTACCTTTACGAATGTGGTTGTTGACCCTTGTCTCGTACATCTCGTCAGCTGACATCTGGCCCAAAACTCCAAGCACTCGCGGGTCCGAATCTGCGACGAGCGAAGCGGCGGGTTAGTATATTAAAGTGGCAGAATTCTGATGGTGCCGTTTCGGTCTTCGTCCTCTCACCTTTCACCAGGTTGCTGCAACCCGAGAAGACCTTCTGCCGCTGCATTCGAAGCTGCGCGCTGTGCCTCGCCGCGACCAAACTCACTTCGACCATGCTCTTGGTGATTTCGTGCAGGGCCTCGGCCTTCTTCCTAAGGGCTTGCCTGTGGATGATCGCGGGCTCCTCGAACACCCTGTTAATTATATGTGACTTCATGCTTATCCACCCCCTGTACTTGTTAGGGCTCAGAATCTCGATCCTCCAGTAGCCGCCGTCCTCGTCGTCTTCGGCGTCCTCCGGCTTCATCCCGACGCAGAAGTTGTTGTCGTCGAACCAGAGGCGGTTTGTGTCAGTGCACGTCAGCACCTCTCCGAACGCGACAGTTCCGACCAGCGGAGAAGACATGTCGGCGTATTTTCGAACGATGGCCCCTTCCTCCCTTACAACCCTGTACAGCTTTTCCGGCGGCTCGTCAAGCTGCGAGAGGTCTTCGTCATCTGACTGGGCATCTTCTTCTTCTTCTAGTGCTAGAGCTGGAGCTGGTGCTGGAGCTGGAGCTGGAGCTGGTGCTTGAGCTGGAGCTGGAGCTGGTGCTGGAGCTGGTGCGGGTGCTGGAGCTGGTGCGGGTGCGGGTGCGGGCGCTGGCGCTGACTTCGGAACTGATATTTTGGCCAAGGGTTCGTGTTTCTTCGGCTCTTTCACAGCCACCGGTGCCGCTACAGGCGCAGCCACCACCTCCTCCACAACAGGGGGCGGAGCTGGTGGCATCGGAGGAGGGGCCATGGACTCCTTTGAAGGCGGCGGAGCACCCGGTGGAGCCATAGACGGCTCCTTTATATCTTCCTTCGCCTTCGCCTTTGCCTTCTTCGACTCCTGCTCGGCTGGAGGGGCGGGAGGAGGAGGCATTTCCCGCCCCCCTCCCCCCCCCTCCTCCTCTACCTCCGCAACTGGCGGGGGGCTATTGGGTGGCGGTGCGCCAACTGGAACCTTGGCGATGGACGACCCTCCCCCCCCCAAGCTCTTCCTCCTCTTTTTCTCCTCCTTCCTCTCCTTCATCATCTTCTTGAACGCCTTCACGGCCTTCGGACAGACCTCCTTGGCCTCCTTTTCGTGAGTCCAAACCTCACCCCTCTCATCGTCCCATTTGACGAAGTATTCCTTGTGGTCGTCCACCTCTCGGACGTTCGATATGGTGGGATCCGACATGACACTGTGATTGCGATGCAACGGGTGTGTGTGTGTAAAGCTGTTGAGCAAAGGGAGAGTGTGGTTTTGGATTCGTAAGCTGAGAACGACATGGATAAGAAAATAGGTTATCATGACTGCTATACCATTGAAACCAAACGATCACAAAGGAGGCGTATTTACCCCTCCATTGCTAACAGTCAAATTCTGGTACTCACGTTGGTGAAACCTCGCCTCAACTTTCCCTTGGAAATTATTATCCAGGACAGAGAGAGCTTATAAAAAGTGCTCTGAACACCACCACAGACGACGAGGTGGCAATATACTTTCACACGAACAACACTCAACAAGCAAGAGGACCACATAATAGACGGCATCATCTCTCCACTTCTTCAACCTTCTCTTCCCCTTCCAAAAAAATAGTTGTTGCTCGAGTTCTCCTTCGAGTCCCTTCCAAATGCCAACAAATAAAGCTGATTGGGCAGTCGCAATAGCCTCCTACGCAAAATCTGCGGATAACACGCTGTCCTTGACGACGGGCGAGAAGTTGTTCGACGTGGTCGTTGACCCCAACGATGCGAACTGGAGCAGCGGGACGAATGAACAGGGCGAGGTTGGTTACTTCCCCAGCTCTCATGTACAAATGACACAGCAGAGGCCCAACGCGGTGGCGCACACGCCCTCCGTACCGCCAGTCGGCGACCAGCTCCCTCAGAACTGGACCACGAAGAAGTCCTCGGACGGCAGGACTTATTATGTAAATATGATAACTAACAGCACGCAGTGGTCGAGGCCAACTGAGCCTGCGGAGCGGGAGGAGGGACGGAAGAGCGAGTCCGAGCTGCCCCCTGGATGGTCTCGCAGAGTCAGCAACAAAACTGGCAAAACCTACTACCACAACCAAACAACGAACGAGACGACCTGGACCCATCCGGGAACCGCGGGGGCGGACAGACCAAAGCCTCCGCCTTCCTTGGCAGTTTCTCCCCCTCCCCCCGCCGGCCATACGACCGTGGCGTTTAGCAGCAGCGTTGGGCTCCCCCCTTCGCCGACCCGCTCGGGCCTCAGCGACGGCGAGGTGTGGAAGCAAGCGTATAATCTCGTCACCAAGAGAAAGATGATGAAGAAGAAGGTGAGAATGAAATCTTTTCTTTGTCGATTCCCGTTTGCACCACGGCTACGTAGCTACGAGATTCTAACTCCCCCTCCTCTTCCTTTGTAGCTTGGACATGAGAGCAAGTACCAGGACAGATTTATCTTTCTCAAGGCGGACCTTTCGGAGTTCTGCTGGGCGAAGCCCAAGGGGAAGGTGAGAAATTTTGGGCTTGTGTCACTTTTAACGCCGCCAATTTATTCTAACTCGTCGTTCTCGTCGTTCTCGTCGTAGGAAAACGCATGGAAGGGCGTCCCCTTTGAGGACATTATAAGCGTGGAGATAGGGCCGCCGAATAGGTTCAAGGAGAAGAAGCTCCCGGGGGGCTTCAAGACCATGTGCTTCAGCGTCAAGCACAAGAGCGGAGTGATAGATCTTTACATTGACGAAGCGACTGAGCAGGACGGCTTTGACGTGGCGAGCACCACACCGGAGCTCAAATGCCGGCAGTACGCCGACGGGCTCATGAAGCTCGTCTTTGGCCTGAAGAGCTCCTCCTGGTCGCCGAAGGACTTTCTCGCGTCATTTTCGGGCAGGTCAAGGGGCAGCATAGCCAAGATGGGGAGCGACAACGAGCGGGACTCCACGGGCTCGAGGAGGAGTAGCACCACGAAGATGATGAGCCCGACGTACAAGCGCCAGAGCATGTCGACTTACGCCGCAAGCACCTTTTCGAAGAAGAACACAAAGTGGAGCAAGTACCACTCGGTGCAGCTCACTCCTAGGGAGATGGTGAGCTGGGCCGCCGTGCCGACCAAGGTCGCCCTCAACAACATGAGCACCCCGAACCTCTCGAAGCAGGCAATTGACCTGTTTAAAATGGTCTGCGCTTGCATGGGAGAGGACGGAAAGGGTGGGGTAGTCGCCGAGCCCAAGGTTAAGAGGGACATGGTCATAAGCGTGGCGGCCGAGCACCAAGAGCTCATCGATGAGATTTTTTGCCAGTTGGTGAAGCAGACATCCGGGAACCCAAACTTCGAGTCGGAGAGGAGAGGGTGGCAGATACTGACGGCGTGCGCGGCCAAGTTCGTCCCCAACCGTTCCCTCTGTGAGTGCGTCTGCAACCACGCCAACAGGCGAAGGTTCCGCAGCGACAAGATTGGAGGGCTGAGCTTCTTCGTCTTCCAGCGAATTATGCTCTATGCCGGAGGGAAGGAGGAGGAGGACGAGCTGGAACCCATCGACATCGGAGACGACGACATCGAGGACATAGAAAACTGCTTCGTGCCGGATAGCGTCTGGGGGCAGACCCTGGAGGCGACGCTCCGGAAGGAGGTGAGAACGGGCGAGCAACAGTTTTGAGGGAGGTATCGACGTTGTGCTGCCTACTCCACCACCTTTTTCTAACGCCTATGGCACAACCG
Organism: Triparma strigata; assembly: GCA_030267945.1. NCBI lineage: Eukaryota > Bolidophyceae > Parmales > Triparmaceae > Triparma > Triparma strigata. The sequence continues at coordinate 33,017 of BRXY01000242.1, forward strand.
AATTCCTCTCGTCGCAGCTCTTCACCAGGAACCCATCGTCCACGATGCCTCCCCCCGGAAGCCTAGTGTTCGACCACAGCTCTGGCGTGCCCGTAATAATATCCTTACTGACCACGGCGGTGATTCGGCTCGGAGGAGAGTCAACCGAGGGTATATTCAGGGAGGCGAGCAACAACGACGACTTGAGTTACTTCAGAGACCAAATAATGGGCGGCGACTACAGGAGCATAACCCTCGGTGGAGGCTCCGACGTTCCTGTCGTGGACAACGTCCACGTCGCCGCCGACCTACTGAAGAGCTGGCTTCGCAGCATGACCGAACCCCTCTTCCCCCCCTCTCTCTACGAGTCATGCGTCGACGCTGGCCGCGCCAAGACGAGCCAGAAGGCCCGTAAAATCCTTAAAAAGCTCGAGCCCGCCAACCGCGCCTGCGTCGAGCACCTCTGCGTCTTCCTCAAGAACCTCTCCCGCCACGTCGAGGACACGAGGATGGACGAGAGCAACTTCGCACTTGTGTTCCATCCGAATCTTTTGCGGAACCCGGGTAATGACCCCATGATCTTCCAGCAGAACAGCGAGTATCAGAGGCGATTCATACACTACCTCATCTCGGACGTTTCAGGCGGCGAGTGAAGTGAAGTAAAAAGAAAACGAATAACCCTTAAAAAATTAAATTAATGCATTTCTGTGTGTTCATTCATATTGTTGCTTCGAGGGATCCACTGATTCCCTCCTTCCCGTACTTCCTCGTACCTCTCTTTTCTTCGTCTCTTTCCTCCTGCGACGAGCGAAATGAGCCGAGGAGCGATGATTTGATGAGTTAGTTTTAGATTGGCAGACTATGATGGAATTCCTAGCTCATCCGATCCGCTCCTCGCAGTCTCTCACCTCCGCTTCCTTGTACTCCTTAGGATATTTTTTCTTGAAATAATCGAAGGCATCGCGTTTGCTTACAAATATTTTGTTGTCAGGCGATAGGATGTTGAAGTGGGCGGAGCCGCGGACGTGGACGGCCCAGGCCAGGGGGAGGCGGATGTAGTTGAAGGTGCGCTGTTCGTGGGAGGCGTTGTTCATTTTCCAGATTTCGGCGGGGGAGCGGGATTGGGCGACCGCGGCCTTTGACTTTGTTTTCTTGGGGGTGGAGGAGGGAGCTTTGGGAGGCGGGGCGTTTGTGTGTTCGGGCGATTTCATCGAACCGTTCTTGAAGATTTTGGGAATTCTGGCCCAAGGGTGGAAGCGGCCCGTGAAATCGCTGTAGGTCTTCTTGACGATTTTAGGTTTCTGCGGCGAGCGGGCGGTAGCGTTGATTGTTAGTGGGCTAGCCGCCAGCTGTGACTCCGTTCGACGCGCCCTCACCTTCTTGACCTCTCTCGCATCCGTGAGCTCCTTCGGCTCGACCTTAAGGACCACTCCATGACCTCCAACTTTCTCTTCGAACTTCTGCACCAAAAGGAAGTCTTTAAGCTTATCAACGACGACATATTCAGTGCAATCGTCAGGAAGTAAGAAACATCTGGTGCCTATAGGGTCTTCATCGTCGCTTATTTTTAGTCCTTTAGGGGTGAGGGGCATTGGTTTAGTAGTGACCGAGTCCCAATTTGTCGTTTCGAAGAACTTGAGGTCGGGGGAGGTGGCGGGAGATTTTAGTTGGGAGGCGGCCCACTTTTTGCTGCAGGTGGGGCAGCAGCCCAAGCAGCCAGATTTGTTTGAGGAACACGGGAGGAGGGCGGAGTCGGCCGGGTTGGGAGGTGGGAGCGATAGCTTGACGTTTGATACTGGGACTGGGGGGGTGGAGAGGGAGAGGGGAGAGGGCTTGAGGTTGAGGGATTCGCTCGAGGAGGAGGAAGGCGCCAAGGAAGGCGAGGCGGGACGTTTCTTCGGGTTCGGTTTATGACTCCTGCGACGATCGAAGTGACGAATTAGAATAATGCAGAAGTGCAGAACTCCCGGAGAAGATAGAGACTGAGCGAACGAGCCATGCTCTCACCTCCCTTTTCGGAACTTCAAGGATTCAAATACGTTCCGGTATACGGTTGTGATAGGGGCGCGTTTAGTGGTCGGGAATGACGGGGCGGGTTTTGAACTTGGAATTGAATTTGAACTTGAACTTGAACTTGAAGGGGGTATGTCGACGTCCATCTGCCGCTCGACCAAAACCCACCTCCCCCTCTTGGCGGCCTTCCTCTTCGGCCTGCCTCCTTCCTGATTTCCCTCCATATCCGTCTCCTCCACTTCTTCGGCGTACTCCCAATTCCCCCAATGCCCCCCCCCTGAGGTTTTCCTCTTAGGCTTCTTCTCCGTCTCCTTCTTCTTCGGCGCCTCCACATCAAAGACCTCATTGTAACTAATAGCCCCCCAAACTCCTCCGTCATAAATCTCCTCCTCCCCTTTGTACCTTCCGTGCACCATGTCCTTGATATTATCAGCGCAGAAGTTGCATATGTAATCCCCGTCTGGCTCCTTCAAGATGTAGAGGGTGTTGAATTCAGTGAAGCACTGCTTGTGGCAGACGTTGCTGCAGAACTCGCAGCACATGAGGGAACCTCCGAGGTGGCAGATCACGCACGTTTCGTCCCAGACGGGATCGTTTACTTGCTGGTCGAAGGTTTTTATTGACTTTATGGTGGAGGAGTGGGTGAGGAGGTTTTGGAGGAGGATTTTAGGGGTAGAGCCGGAAGAGTCGAGGACGGCGGAGTGGACTGCCGGGGCGTTTGAGTCTACGTCGGCGGAGGTGAAAGAGGCGTCATCTGGAGGGGGACCGCCGGCGCTTATTTTGTTCCAGCATGTTCGGTACTTGCAACGCTGACGGGTGGTGCCCTTGCCGCCGAAGGCAGGCATGTCGAGGCAGTGGCTGCAGGTCCCGCAGTTGGGGGCTTTGCAGGAGGCGCAGATTCCGCAGGATCTTTGTCGGGGTCTTGAAGGTTTTTTTGCTGTTGCTTTGGAAGGGTTGGAAGGTTTGGGTTTCTTGGGGTTGAACTTGGGAGAAGTGGAAGTGGAAGCTGTTGTTGTCGCTCTCCAGTCTTCGTCGTCAACATCAGCCATACCCAGATTTTCTTCGTCCGACGAATATTCGTCCTTGACGGCCTTTAACGTAGGCTTAATTGCCCTACGAGGAGTCGAGCGCGAGCGCGAGCCCGTCTGGTCGGTTATCGTGGTGCGTGTACTGCGGCGCTTGAACTTCAGACCCTTAAACACAGTAGAATACATTGTCGTGCCGGGCTTGGGAATGACACGGACGGATATTTTCTTGGCTGAACGCGCGCTCTTGACTTGGCAGACATTATTTTTGACGTGGTAGTCGAGGCCATCTCGGGAAATGAAGGTCTTGGAACAATTCTTGCATTTTAAAGTCGCATCTGACTTTCGTTTTTCGACGCTCACTGTGCAAACTTTGTTTTTCGTGTGATAATCCCAACCGGTCTTCGCCCTCCTAGACCAACTCTTGCCACAGTCGGGGCACGCCCATCTCTCCTCAGGGGCGCCCCCATCTCGGCATGGGGAGAGGCTATTTTTATTGCTAGGGTCGTCTTTTATTTTGGCTTTGTCGTCGTCGTCTTCTTCCTTCTCAGTATATTTCGGAGGTGACTTGATCCGAGTCGAACTTCGCCGCGAGGAAGAAGGAGCAGAGGGAGCAGCTACAACACAGTCCTCTTCGGCGGCGGCTGGTCTCTCGTCTTTTTTGGTAGAAAGGGTGCGGCGCGGTGAAGTGCGCGGCATATTCTTTTGATAATTGGGAGGCAGGAGCGATGAGCGACCCGCCTGTGTACCTAGGCAACAACTTATGGCCTTGGAGCGGTTTTACCTTATTTCTCTGGAAGAAGGAATTTTGGGATTTTGTTTCGCTATTCTTTTCTTGAATTGATATTATACATTTGAATTATCCTCGATTCTGTAGATTATAAGACCCCACAAATACCGATACCGCTTAATTCGCGTTAAAAGAAGTAGTTATTTTTACTGTTTGACATTGATTGCATCGGTCTCCAAGTTTTGCGAATCTCGACAACAGGGAAGATGAAGTCGCCCGCACTTATCATCCTCGCTCTGTCCACCACACTCTCCAATAGCTTCGTCCAGCTCCTCTCTAGACCACCCTCCAACACACGCACCTGCCGCCCACTCCACGTGTCTTCCATCGATTCCCGCAACTTGATCCCTACGGTCTTCAAAAATCAGACGTTATTCACAGTTGATCAGACCTCCTACTCCCCGGCAACGGTCTCCGCAGTCTACGTCCGCCACTGCCTGATGCAGAACTTGGAGGCGGCCGAAGACGTCATGTCTCAGATTAGGAGGAGGAGCAGCTACACGACGGACCTGGAGGCCATTTCGCCGGATCCTTTCGGGGACATAACATCGCTGATCTCCAACTGCGAGCCTTCGAAGGAAAAGCGAGGCGACGTTGGTTGGATAGATCGAACGAGCGAGAAGGAGTATCCCGGCTCCGAGATCTTCCCCCCCTCTGCCCGCGACAGCCTCTTCGAGCAGCGTATGAAACCAGGAGACATTCACATAATAAAGTCACACCTCGGCCACCACATAGTAAAAATTTCGGACGTAACGATTTCAAAGTCGGCCAAGAACACGTTCGTAGGGCCGAAGCCAACGTTGAAGGGTTCTGGAATAGTGTCGCCGTCCAAGGCCATTTCAAAGGCGAAGACGTACTCCATCATGACTGCAGGGTGTCAAATGAACGTCGCAGACAGCGAGAGGCTGGAAGGCCAGCTGACCTCCCTCGGCCTCTCCCCTTCGAACTCAACAAAAACAGCCGATGTCGTTGTCCTCAACACCTGCTCCATCCGCGACCACGCGCAGTCAAAGGTATACGACGCCCTCGGCCCGATAGCCCGTCGTAAGCGCGCCGGCTCCGAGGTTGCCCTAATTGTAACCGGCTGCGTCGCCCAACAAGAGGGCCAAGACCTCCTAAAACGCGTCCCCGAAATCGACCTCGTAATGGGCCCCCAGCACGTCAACCGTCTTCCGGACCTCCTCGAGTCCGTCTCCAACGGCCACCAAATAGTCTCCACCGAAAACACAGTGATATCAGAGGACATCTCCAAGCCCGTCCGTTCCGACAAATACCGCGCCTGGGTGAATGTGATCTTCGGGTGCAACGAGCACTGTTCCTACTGCGTTGTCCCCAACACCCGCGGCGTCGAGCAGTCACGCAACCCCGAACACATCTTCGAGGAGTGCCAGCAACTCGGGAAGGAGGGGTACAAGGAAATTACGCTGCTGGGGCAGAACATCGACGCCTATGGACGCGATTTGAGCCCAAAAGGCAATTTTGCGGATTTGTTAGCAGTCGTCAATAAGGCAGAGGGGATCGAGAGGTGAGGCATATTTTTGCTGCTAGTTGTGTGTGAGTGAGTATGCTATTCTAACTCGTCAACACCGTCCCTTCACTTTCCCCCAGGATAAGATACGTTACGTCTCACCCTCGTTATTTTTCCGATCGCGTTATATCCGCTGTGCGAGACTTGGATAAAGTCTGCGAGCAGTTTCACCTGCCGCCCCAGGCGGGAGGAAATGAGGTTTTGAAGAACATGAGGAGGGGATACACCTTCGAGAGCTATATGAAGATCGTGGAGAACATTAGGGAGAAGTGTCCGGACGCGAGCATTACGGGGGACATCATCGTAGGATTTCCCGGCGAGACGGAGGAGCAATTTCAGAGGACGTTGGATTTGATGGAGGCCGTGCATTACGATAATCTGAATAGGTGAGAGTATGTGAGGAGCGAAGCGACGAGCTGATGAAAATGTCTGTGCTGTTTCTAACGTCACGAGCTCCCCTTCCATTGAAAGCTTCGCATACAGTCCGAGGCCGTTCACGGATGCGGCGCTTTCGGAGGCGCAGATTCCGGAAGACGTCAAGGCGGAACGGCTGCAGAGGGTTCAGGACCTTTCGGTCAAGCACGGCCTAGAGAGGTCTCAACGTTACGTGGGAAGGACCGTTGAGGTGCTGGTCGAAGGTGCGAATCCTAAGAACGCCCAGGAAGAAGTTTTTGGAAGGAATAGGCAGGGGAGACATGTGTTCTTCAAGGGGGGCGTGGATTTGGTGGGGAAGCTCGTGAATGTTAAAATCGAGGGAGCGCGGACGTGGAGTTTGATGGGGAGCATTGTGAAGTGAATTAATGCGCTTTGCTATTATTATAAATTATTATTACGGGTATTATTATTATATTATATATATATATATATATATATATATATATGTACTTGATAAACTCTTTGTCCAGCTCAGCCTTCAGAGCAGCCATCATGACGGCTGCGGGAGCTTTCATGAGGCAAAATATCCTGCCTCGGCCCAGAAAGATTCTCCCCCGGTTTCGACTGTCGGGACGACGTCGCCCTCCTTCGTGCTCAGGATCATGTCCCTCAACATCTCCAGGTTGGCCTTCTCCCTTTCTACTTTGCGGAACTTCTCCTCGACTAACCTAAGCTTCTCCTCAACAATGCGGAGCATTCCTCTCTGCTCCTCGCCCATCTCCTCGATGCTGGGGTAGGCGAAAGCCTGCTTCTGCCTGTCGATGTGCCTGCCGTAGGGACCGTGATAGAACTTGCAGCCGCCGAAGAATCCGTCGAAAGTGCAATTCGCGCCATTACGGCAGAGGGGGCCGTGGTCATACTTACAACCGTTGAAGTAGCCGGCGTAGGTGCACTTCGGCCCGTTGCGGCACCTCTCGGACGACTTAACGGGGCCCACGAGCTCGAGGTCCAGTGAGTTGGGATCAGTGACCGGATCAGGGACCACGGGGCAAGTGACCAGTGAGTTGGGATCAGCGTACGGATCAGGGACCACGGGGCAAGTGACTGCCTGAGGGGGAGAGCGGAAAAGTGCGTCAAAATCGATGCTCCCTCTCTCCATGTTGCTCATGTTGATTTGTTCGTGTTTCGCCTTTGTGTTTAACAACGTCCTCGACTGCGAACTCGCTGACGACGTCTGCGTTTCTGTCTTGGGCGACAGTGGGTTCGGGCTCCCAGGAGTTGTAGCCAGCGATGACATCAGGTCGTTCATAGTGAGGGCAGGGGTAAGAGGGAAGGGAATGGGAGGAGCAGATGTCCAATTAGACATATTGCGTAATAATGAATGTAAAAGTCGGCTATTTCCTTTCTCAGCCAAATCACCACAATAAGCTAATTCATCTCACGGAACAATCACGCGTACGAAGCTCAAACATGCCATCTTCCACGAACGTCTTAGTCCACACGGATAAGCTCTCGCTGGCCGCCACACTTTGCGACAGCGTAGTGAAATCTTCCAAGGCTGCGATGGAGGCTCGCCGTTCCTTCACCTTAGCTTTAAGTGGAGGATCCATCCCCAAAATGCTTTCGTTGGACAACATGATTGCGGCGTTTGCACGTCAGAATATTGAGCCCTCGTTCGAGAACTGGCACGTCTTCCTAGCCGATGAGAGGTGAGCAAAACCCCTTCGACAATAGAACGAAGTCGAAGTCTCACCAATCACCTCTCCTCTCCTCTCCGTCTACTTGCAGAATCGTCCCCCCGACGTCTCCCGACTCGAACATGCTAGCTCTACAAACTGACGGCTTTCTGTCCCCTCCCGCGTCTTCGAACATCAAGCCGCCTACCTCCTACCCCATAGTCGATTCGACCTCCAACACTCCCTCCGAAGTGAGCACCGCCTACGAGGAGGAGGTGAAGTCCGTCCTCGGCTCTAAGTCCGCCGGCGTTTTCGATTGCGTCGTCTGTGGGATGGGCGAGGACGGCCACACGTGCTCCCTCTTCCCCGGCCACGCGCTCGTGACCATCCCGTCGACGAACCACGTAGACTTCATCACAGACTCCCCCAAGCAGGTGAGACGAGGCACACACAAACATATGCAGATTCTTTATCTAACTCGTCGCTCTTTGCAGCCTCCCGAGAGAATCACCCTCACTTTCAACGTCCTGAACTCCTCAAGGGGCGTCATATTCGCAGCCGCGGGGGCGGGAAAGAGCGACGTCTTGAAGGCCGTCTTCAAGAAGGTAGACGGTTCAGAAGAAGGCCCCGCAACTGCTTCCGCTCCCCAGAGCCTCGTCTGCTCCAAGGACGATTCGCAGTTCCCCTGCGCGATGGTGTCGCCTAGTGGCGACGGCGCGAGTCTGTTGTGGCTAGTAGACGTGGCGGCGGCCGCATCAATTTCTAGATAAAACCGGATAAAACCTCTTTTTATAATTAAATTGCCTTAACTTCTTGAACATCAACTCCACCGAACTTCGACCCAGTTAAAATCTTAACAGTTGGCGGAACCTTCACCTTCTCATTCTCCGTGCTGTGGTCTTCCCACCACACTCCAATTTCTCCTTCCACGACCCTGAAAAATTGCCTGTACCCTCCTTCCTTCAGAATTACGCTCTCGTGAGGCGTCCTGTCCGTAATCCAATAAATTTGATTCGCCTCGCACTGAATTCCGTCGCCCATGTAATGCCTTAGGAAGCTACAGTCCCCGCCCTCGACTTGATCCATGCAATCTTCCTTCCCTTCGCAATCGTACAACAGCGTCGAAGCGGCGACGTTGCTCGCCATGTATATTCCGTTCTTCGGCGTGCCGAACGCGATGCTGCCCATGCCCCAGGGGTGGTACGAGAAATCAACCGAAGGCTTTATACTACCATTGATAACCACGCCCGGGGTCTCAGTGTGAAGCCCGCACCGTCGATGAGATGTCGAAGGCGCCACCTGGGATTCGTGGATCGTCAGGTAAGCTATGACGGGAGGCTTATCTTTGGATGATTTTCTTTGAGATCGTGCTTCTCTATCGCGCCATCGAGAGTTGCAGCACTGGATCAAAGGCCAGTAGTGCTGATACTCTTTTGGCAAGGAATGAATGTCACCGATGTGGAACGGGAGCATGTTGATGTTGATGTCCTGAGGGTCTGGAAATACTGCGGATTTAGTAAGAAAGGGTTAGAATTTGTAGCAGCAAGGAGCCCATCACTATATTCCAAGCTCACCTACTGGGCCTATCTTGACCGACGAGATTGTAGTGGTGTCCAGGATGGGAGAGGTAGGTTGGAGGAGGTAGGAGTAAATGTACCGCAAGAGGGTCGATTGGTGGCCGGCGAGGGGGAAGAGGTTAGAGTCTTGGCGGTTGACAATTAGGAGGAGGGTTCTTAGGATTGGGTCGTTTATGTGATACGGAATGGAAGAGGAGGGGAAAGGGAGAGGGAGCGGGACTGCGCCTCCGTGGCGCTCCAACTCGAGGCAAAACCCGACACCCATGTATGAGTGCGTGGGGCATCTGAGATGATGACCATCGTCGCTGATAGGAAACGCGACGCCGTAGTTGTTTACCTCGAAGGCGATCTTAACTTGTCCGAAATCGAGAGGTGTTGGGTTAGGGTCATCAGTCAGAAATGGCCCGTCAATAATATGATTTTGATTGATCTGGCTGCAGATTTCTTCTATTTGAACCAGGCCGTAGATTTCAGAGAGTAGGGCGAGGGAAATTGAGAAATTGGGGAGAGATGCAATGCTCCCAGTTTGATTGAAGCCGCGAAACAAGCTACTTTTGGGAGGTAATTCGGAAACAAATTCCGCCTCCTGAGGGTTGGGGTAGTGGGGGCGGGGTTGGGTTAGAGAGGTGATGGCGACAAATATATATCTTGGTCTTGGGTCGATCAGTTGTCTTACAAGCAGTGTCTGGGCGTCTTCGGGAAGGGTTACCCATTTTGAGTGTGTTATGCCGGAAATATCCTTTAGCTTCTCAGGAGGCAGCTGCCGGACACGCCAACAAAACGACATTGGTCTTGAGGAGGATTGTTTGGGGAAGTCTGAAAGCCAGGAAAATGAAAATTTCTTCTATTGTTTTGGATCAATTTTATTAACATATACGCAGGGATAGCTGACCTATGAGTGTGAATAACTCTGTAAGCTTGCGCCAGCTCTCCCCTGTGTCGAATGTTGTTTCCAAAGGCGCTCAGGATTCTCTCAGCAATGGAGTTGTGAGTGGGGTCATTATGTATCAAAAGCTGCTGTTCGGAAATGATGATGCGAACGCAACTCCTACAACGGTATACGAGGAGGACGAGTCGACAGTCGATATAGATATTAAAGAGGACGATTTGGATAATGGTTCAGTTATTTTTGCAGGCGGAGGTGCTGGAGGAGGTTTGTTGAGGGATAAAGAGGGGCGGGTGATAAGGAAATGTGGGATAGCAGGGAGGGATAAATGGGGCAACATAATCAGGTTGTGCGGGATATCGGGGTGTCAATATAGAGGTAAGTCAAGCCATATGAAACCGCACCAAGCTGCGAAGCACGGTATCGACGTGGTCTGGTACAGCTGCGATCAAATAGGATGCGACTACAAGGCAAAGCAAGCAAGCCACCTCAAACAACATAAACGTAACATTCATGATATTGGCGTTAGATGGCACCGATGTGGTCAAGACGGGTGCAAGTATAAGGCAAAGACAGCAGGCAACCTCAAAATACACAAGCTAAGTAAACAACGACATCCCTCCGAAATTTAATGCAACAATAAACGTCTCTTTCCTTTCTCCCGTTTTTTTCTCCCTCCTTCTTATCTTATCTCCCCCTTCCTCTCCCTCTCCCCCCCCTCCCCCTCCCCCTCCCACCATGATTCCCAACCTGCACCTTCGCCCCCGGTTTCGTCGACTGCACCTTCTCAAGTTTATCCTCAACAAGTAAAGAATCAAGGTTCAAACCGTCAGGGAGGATGTATAGGCGGATGTTGTTACCGCGGATTGAGAGAGTGTCGTGGGAGAGAGGGTTTTTGCCTTTTACTGTTACGCGGACTTTTTTTAGGTGGGTGTTCATTGACATGTCGACGCCGGTGATTGTTCCGCTGGGGGAGGAGAGGGAGGAGAGGGAGGAGAGGGGAGAATTGTTTTATTGTGTTAGTTCGTTTTTGTTTATGTTTTTTATAGAAAAGGTTGGAAAGGGAACGATAAAGGGACGATGTACACGATGAATATGTTGTAGATTGCATGAGATTTGTTACGCTCACCTTACGACGGTGCCGTTTTTTAGTTCTACTGTGCAGGTTTCTGAGTTAAGACGTTGAAGGAATCTGTCAACGATTTGAATTTAATTTACAAGGCAGAGAGACGGTGTTAGAAAGACGTTGAGAAGAGAGTTGGTGTGAAGGAAGGAGAGGAGGGGGAAATGAAAGACCGCAGGGGGGGGCCCCGCTCGTTGGCTGAACGATATGTTGTAGAAATAATCTTCTGTATCGTATATTACATATAATTTTGAATGATGGGAGAGAGAATGGAAGGTAATACGCACCGTACGAGCTTCATATTTAATGGAGGCGATCTCTAAAAAAATTGAATGACTTTTGGAAGATCCCTGAGAAGGTGGACTCCCAGTGTTTGGGATTGGAATTGAGCCTTGAAACGACGTAAACCGTGACGCATAACTTGCGCACTGTACGAGGATCTCTTATAATTGTTATCTACTCTGTAGCGTTGCGCTTCTATTCGACGACATTAAGGACGACATTTAGGTTTAGGATTCATTTAAGCCCATCTTTTGTGGGTTTCGTTCTTTTAACGTAGAGTTAGGGTAGATTTTAACGCATTGCGCCGTGTTTATAATGTTCGAGTCCGAACTCGGTAACTCAAAAGGCGCTTCAAGAGCCTCTAAAGCTAAAGCAGCTCGTTTAAAGGCTAAAGCAGAGGCAGAGAAGAAGAAGAAATATATTATGCAATGTAGAGAGGAGACAGACAGGGCTACTGCTACTGCTACTACTACTGCTACTGCTACTGCTAATACTACTAATACCACATCTACTACCAATACTACTACCAATACTACTCCACCATCTCCTCCTCCAACACTACCATTAATACCTCACCCTCCTCCCTCCTTAGCACAAGCAGGGGTTAGTAAGTCTTCTCTCCTAAATACTCTAAACTCTCAACGTCAGATCCGCCTCGCTAACCAAAAAACAACGCAATCAGCCCTCAAAATACAATCCCACGTCCGATCCTACCTCTCAAACAAATCCCTCCACAAAACACTCCTAAACCGTCTCTTAACCCTAACATCCATAACCGCCTCCTCCCTCAAAACTCACAACCTCCTCCCAACCCAATCCACCACAACAACCTACCTCCGCCTCTACCTCTTCCTCTTCCCTACCCTCCCTCTCCCCGAAAAAAAGAACTACACAATCCTCGCAACCTCCATCTACCTAAAACAACCTTCCTCAATCTCCCCCTGGCTCGAATCGTCCGTCTCCCGATTCCGTCTAAAATCCCTCTTTAATACTTTATGGTCCTGCATATACTTTAAAGATATTAACGTAACCCGTCGTGTCATAAAATTTTTTAAATCTTTAACACCTGAATATAACGTGTATGTACACGGATTAAATTTCGAGTCTATACGTTATTTGAGGACGTATTTAGTCGAGACGTCGACTTCTCGGGAATGTGATACGAAGGTTTTTTGGTTTGTTGAAGAGAGGTGTGGGAAGGATATGGAGAGGTTTGAGTTTTTAAAGGAGGTTGGGACGGTTAAATGTTTGGAAGGGAGGGTTGAGGGATTTAAGGATAGGTGAGACCTTCCTATTTGTTAATTTTTTATTACGTGTGTGTTTTTCGAATTCTTAACACCACCCCCCTCCCAAAAACCATAGATTCGACGTAAACTTATACATAAAATCCTTCACGAAAATCCTCCGCATAAACTCTCTCCCTCTCGTAACTGCCCTTCCTTCCTCCTTCCTCTCACTATCCTACTCCGGTCAAATGGGATTACTGAGTAATTTAATCCCCTTCCTCTCTCACGTAAACCTTGAATTCCTAACTTCCTGCGTAAAAACAGTCGAAACAGCCGCATTCGAGGAAGGTTCCAAGGCGGTAGTCTGGGTTAAAACAGGGGAGACTAGCAGCAAAGCTGTCGTCGTTGACGGTGATGTACTTGAAAGTGTTAGAATTATATGGAGTGATGTAGCGGTTAAAGCCGTTATTGGACGGTGTTGTTATATAGAAGATAATGGTAGAATATCAGAGGAATTAAAAGTAATGAATGAGGAGGATAGGAGGAGGGGAAAGTGGAGTGAAGGGTGGGGGGGGACGGCGGAGGAGATGGCGGCTAGGGAGGCCAAGAAGGGGGAGAGGAGGAAGAGCTGGTTCGGAGGAGGGGAGAAGGAGAAGGGAAGCAGGTAAGGGGTCAAACCTCACGCCATGTGGAGGAAGGGATTGGATGTTGTATCTAACCTCGGAAATGTTGCTCACATCCTTCAGCTGGGCTGAGAAACTCAAGCTTAACCTCTTTGGCAAAAAGAAGTCCCATAAAAAGCTACCGTCGGCTCTCATCAACACTTCCTCCGTCTCCGCGTCCCTCGCATCCGGCCGTACCTCCTCCCTCCCCCACCTCTCAAAAACCGTCGTCGAACCAACCTCAAAACGGACACCCTTCTCCCCAAAAGATATATCGACAATAACACCGTACCTCTCAATCCTAATATCACGTTTTACAGGCGTAGCATCTCACTCCACGTTAACATCCTTCTCCCCTCCCGGCGTGACAACAGTTTCCGGATCTCGGAGTTTCTTCAATTATTTGTACTTCTCTAAATACAATATTCTACAGCGTTTATGGTTATCGATAATCCGAACTTCTGAAGCTACTTCATCAGATTACGTGGTTTTCGGGACGGTATTTTTGGGTGTTTTAATGACCACGGACGATAATGAATTTAGGAAGGAAGAGTTTTTAGGGATGCATATGGTTAGGAGGGTTGTGAGGCGTTATATTGATTTGATTGAAGGGAGGTGAGAGGATTAGAATGTTTGTTGGGGGTGTGTTTTTGTGTGTTGAGAACAAAACAAATACGGAAGAAACGGATTTACAATCACAACATTAACACACGTTATATATGTTCGACCGCTCGTAGATTGTCAATGCGTGAGAATGAATGTGAAGACGTCGCGTTGATGAACGTAGGTTTAAAGCTCCTGAACTCTTTGTACGAGATAAACTCCCGTCGTCCCTTCTGCGGCGTCGACATATGGAGGGGTAAAGCCAGCGAAGACGTCAAGAGAAGAGTCGACGGGGCGAGGACCTTCGAGGATTACAACAGTATACTGAGGATGGATGTGGTGAGGTGTTTGCCGTTTTCGGTTGATTTGAGAGCGAGGATGAAGCTTTTTGAAGGGCTTGTTAGGACGGTTAGGGAGGCGGTTCAGGGGGTTAATGAGAGGGGGACGTTGAAGCCGGGGAGGAGGGTTAAGATTATTAGAGGGAGGGTTTTGGAGGGGGGGCTTGAAACTATGAATAAGCTGGGGAAGGGGCTTAGGGAGAGGATCGTCGTGGGATATATCAATGAGGCGGGAGTTGAGGAGAAGGTGAGGAACGATACATTTTTGACATTCTTTGCGCAGTTCTAAATCTCGTTGACACGTTCGTGCTCGTCGCAGGGGATAGACGTCGGAGGGCTCTTCAAGGACTTTTGGAGCGATTTGAGCGGGCAGGCGTTCTCGCCGGGTTATAGTCTCTTTGCAAGCATTGAGGGGGGGAGTTTGTACCCCAGTCCGATGGCTTTGAAGGCCCACGGGGAGCAGGTGAGCGACTGGTCATTTATTTGGCGACGGCGCATGCGCTTCGCGGCTATTCGTTCTTCTAACTCCTCGGCGTCGCAGGACGGAGTAATGCTCTTCACTTTCTTGGGGAGAATCGTAGGCAAAGCCCTGTTCGAGAACATCACCGTCCAGCCCGTCTTCGCCCACTTCTTCTTGTCGTTCATGCGGGGGGGTTACAACTTCAACAACATGCTCAACGACCTGGGCGTCTTGGACCCCGAGCTGCACAAGAACTTGATGTTCCTGAAGAACTATGAGGGCGACGCGGAGGACCTCTGCCTTAGGTGAGGCGCAGCACCTGGACGATCACTTCGCTGGTCATCCATTCTTCTAACTCGTCACTTCGTTCGCAGCTTCACTGTCGGCATAGACGACTTCGGCAGCGGCACCGAGGTCGAGCTGGTCAAGGGTGGAGCGAACATCGACGTCACCGACAAGAACAAGCTCCGGTACATCCACCTGGTGGCCAAGTTTCACATGAGCGACAGGATCAAGAAGCAGAGCGAGGCCTTCGTCAAGGGTTTGAACGAGGTCATCGACCAGTCCTGGCTCAGGATCTTCAACGAGCAAGGTGAGATGGGCTAGCCGAGTTGCGCTGGTGTCTTTATGCTGCTGATTTCTAACGCTGTCGATGCAGAGCTCCAAATTCTGATTTCGGGGGCGACGAACGGCTCCCTCGACCTCGCTGACCTTAAACGGCACTGCGTGTATGCCGGAGGATACGTGGGCATGGACAGGAACATCGTCAACTTCTGGAAGGTCCTGGAGGAGTTCAGCGCCACCGAGCAGAGGCAGCTGCTAAAATTCGTCACCAGCTGCGAGCGGGCGCCGCCCCTCGGCTTCGAGGGTCTTCAACCTCCCTTCACCATCCAGCGGATTGGGATCAGCCACGACGGGGAGAAGGTAAGGCTGATGTTGCTGGGATGCGCGCCAGTCAAACACCGTTTCCTAACTCATCGCAATGCTCGTCGCAGCTGCCCTCCGCGAGCACATGCTTCAACGTTCTCAAGTTGCCCACCTACAGCAGCAAGTCAGTCCTCAAGCAGAAGCTCCTCATGAGCATCACCAGCGGCACCGGCTTCGAGATGTCTTAGAAAAAAGTCCTTCGAGAATTTAAAATATATACCGTTTGATCTATTTCTATCGCCTAATCATAATATTGCTTCGCCTTCTTGCTCTCCTTCTCGAACTTATCAAGCTCAAGGGTCCATCGTCCGGGCTTCGCCATCTCCTGTTGCTCCGACCCGCCAATATGCTTCTTGAAGAAGTGCTTCAGGCCAGAAAGAGAGAACAGCTTTCCCTCCAGCTCAATATCGGAGAACTCATCGCAGGTCAGCACGCCATCACCATTGACGTCAAGCTTGTTGAAAAGCTGCTCAGTATCATCTGAGCGTCGAGGAGCGAAGCGACAAGTTAGAACAATGTAGCGGCGACAAGTTCCGAGCGTAGCGACCGAGAACCTCAACGGTCCACTCACCTTCGCTCAAGTTCAGGTTCAGCTTCGAGGTGGCGGCGAAGAATTCGGACTTGTCCAAAACTCCGTTGCTGTCTAGGTCAAGCATGTTGAAGAGCGACTGGACATTCTGAGGGATCGTCGTCGTCTGCGGGACATCTAGTCCAGCGGTCCGAGCGAAAGTCGGCAGGCCACGGCTTTGGAGACTAACCAGTCCCTGGCTGTGGAGGTTAGGTAGCTTGTTCAGCGTGGATCTGCTGAAGGAGCGGAGAGCTGTGTGCAACATCTGTGTCTTGGTGTTGTTGCTGCTGTTGGAAATCTACGTTGTTAGAATTTTAAAGTAGTCGGACTTTTGGCTGTGCTGGCAGACCAGAACTACTTTAGGAATTTATTGTTTGCAGAGGTTTGGGGGGTTGCGATGAATGCATTGGCAGAATCGGATTGATAGTATATACAACACACAACGTATTGTAAAATACCCCCGTCACGTTGCTGTGTGTTTACCTGGGAGAAAATTGTAGTGCCAGGATATTGCAGAAGTGGTTCTGGATTCTGGGTTCGTCTATGAGTGCATTTGACGACTCAACGTCATTAGGAGAGGAAGAGGTCAGCAGCACTTTTGAAGAGCAGCTTTATGCGCAACGGCTCCTTCCCCCAGATTTAGAGAGCAACCCAGACCTTCAATGGCGAGATATTTGCAAGACTGAGACCTTTCTCCCTGCTAAGTATTTAATCTCGCCAGGAGAAGGACGCACCAGGGGGAAGGTTCGATTTGTTGCGATCTCGGACACCCACGGCCTCCACGATAAGCCAGTTAGCTCAGTGAAGGCGTCACTTTTGCCGGAGGGTGACGTTCTCCTTCACGCTGGGGATTTTACCAATGTCGGCTCGGCCAAGGACCTCGCCAATTTTGCTGCATTCACGCGTGCGTGCGAGGAGCACTTTTCCGAAGTAATTGTCATCGCTGGCAACCACGATATATCCTTAGACCCTGCTTTCTATAAGAGGAATAAAGAGCGGTTTCACCACTGTAAACAGCAACAACAAGAGCAAGAGCAAGAGCAAGAGCAAGAGCAACAGCAACAGCAACAACCTGAACACTTCATCAACTCGCTTGGTCCAAACACGGTGTATCTGGAGGACAGCTCTCACATCACCAAACTGGGAAATTTCAAATGTTTCGGTAGCCCGTGGCAGCCCGAGTTCGGGGGCTGGGCTTTTAATTTGAACAGGGGCGATAGCTGCAGGGCAAAATGGGACCTCATTCCACACAATACTGATATTTTGTTGACCCACGGCCCGCCACTGGGAAGGGGAGACTTGTGTTTGCCTCACAACAACAGGGCAGGGTGCGTGGACCTACTGAATGTTGTTAAAACGATAAAGCCGAAAGTTCATGTCTTTGGTCATATTCACGAAGGAGCCGGCTGCAGCAGCGACGGCGTGACTGATTACATTAACGCCTCGACCTGCACCTTCAGTTACAGGCCCACGAATGCCCCAGTAGTCTTTGACCTCGTTCCGTCCATGAATGAAGACGAAGATAAGGAATGAATAGGGACATGAATAGACAGACTTGTTGAAAGCACAAAACATAAATAATTTTATTGCTTTCTGTTAGGGTTGGTCACCGCTTACTTTTGACGGCGGCCTTCTCGTCGTAGTCGTGGATAGACGGGATCACAGTTATCTCTGCTCCGTCGGTCAAGACGTCTCGTATTGTAGCGCCCATGTCCATCTCAGTCCCTTCATAAACTATTTTCTCGGGCACCCCAAGGTACCTCCATCCTTGAAACTCCGACTCGTCCCACCGAGCGAGGCCCACTATGCCGAGCCATCGCAAGCGCTGCGAGCCGGCGCCGCAGGAAACCACGATCGTCTTCTCAAGGACGTGAACGTGGACTTTGAGGTTTGTTTTGGGCGGCATGGTTTGGGGTTTAGGAAGTTGTGTTGTGTTTTGAGTATCTGGTTGTGGTGGGGAGTTGCAAGAGATGAGAAGGAAGTCAGGAGGGGCAAGTAGTGAACGAGAAAAACGGAGTAGTTATGTGGGCCCTTCAGGCTGATCGAGATGTCGACCTGATAGACTCTGGGCTTCTGGCTGGGATGGTGATTGGAGAAGGAGTCAAGATTTTCGACAATATAATTCATATACAAGTGCCCCGACACGTTCTAACGCACCATTTTCCTCGACTAAAACATCACCATTAACTTCTGAAGTCAAGCCCTCGCTCTGAATAAACCATATTAGTTCCTAACAAGCCTCTTTTCATCTCACCACCCCTAGCTGGGTATCGCTCCGCACCACTTGCCCTGCTCTCCCTTCTCTTCCCCGCAACACCACCCTCCCTCCCGAAATAATCCCCCCTTCCTCACCCCCAACACCAACAAAATGAACATCTTCAAGGCGCTAAGGCGGCGAAAGCCAATCGTTGACCTCCTGCGGGAACAGAACCAGAGCAAAAACATGCTCTCCCGGACCCTTGGTGTCTTCGACATTATTTTGTACGGGGTGGGGTCCAGTATGGGAGCGGGGATCTACTCTCTGATTGGCGTCGGAGCGGAGGAGGCTGGCCCGGCCATATCGCTGTCCTTCCTGTTCTGCGGTCTGGCCTGCATCTTCACCTCCCTAAGCTACTCGGAGTTTGCGGCTCGGGTTCCCATTGCGGGCTCCGCGTACACGTTCGTGTACGCTAGCTTCGGGGAGTTCGCCGCCTGGCTGGTTGGGTGGAATTTGACGCTGGGGTACGGCGTCAGTGCCGCTGTCATAGCGAGGAGGTGAGCGAGGGGAGAGCCCATCACTGCTGCGCATATTATTCTAACTCCTTGATTTGTTCTTTGGTCGCAGCTGGGCGGAGTACTTGTCCACCTTCATTGAGTCGTGCGGCACCACAGTTCCCACTTACCTCACCAAGCTCCCGATTTACGGTGTCGACTGCAACCCCTTGAGCGTAGTAATAATTTTTGCCTGCACTGTCGTACTGTGCCTCGGAGTCAAGGAGAGCACGAAGTTCAACGCCGGAATGACCATCATCAACCTCTGCGTCTTGATGTTCGTTTTAATCGCGGGCACTCCCGAGGTCACGTCCGACAGCCTGGAGCCCTTTGCGCCCCAGGGAGCTAGCGGGGTCGCCAAGGGAGCCGGGCTCGTCTTCTTCGCCTACCTCGGGTTCGACATGGTCGCGTGCCTCAGCGAGGAGGTAAAGGTGAGCGTGGAGCTTGGAGCTTGGAGCTTGGAGCGTGGAGCTTGGAGCGTGGAGCTTGGGGTGAGAAGGGAGCCAACCCTAGCCCACACGAACCACTAACTCGTCAACACTATCAACGCTTATCTTCACGAGCAGGACCCGCAGAGGAACATGCCTATTGGAATCATAGGAAGCCTTATAGTCAGCATCAGCATATACGTGTGTCTGAGCTTGGTCATCGTCGGCATGGCGCCGATCGAAATACTGGGCAGGCTCACCCCGATATCGAACGCCTTTAAGGCCAACGGGTGCTGCGACGTGGGCGAAATGGCCACGGATGTCAGGTGAGAGGCACAAACTGCTGCTACAATTATTCTAGCGAGGTGACAATGAAAGATTATTCATTCAAAATAAAACGTCGCTTCGCTCGTCACAGCATGTTCGACGATGACTCCAGCTACACGTGCCTGAACTGCGAGGGGGACGATATCAACAACAAAATGCTCTTCTACGGCAGCAAGGTGATCAATTTCGGCGCTCTGTTCGGACTGACGACCGCATGTTTCACCTGTCAGATGGGCCAGCCCCGGATTTTCTACCGCATGGCCAAGGACGGCCTATTGTTCTCCAAATTCGGGCAGCTCAGTGAGAGCACCAGCGTGCCTATTTTTGGAACCATCATGACCGGGGTCATGGTCGCGGGCATGGCCTTCGCCGTCGACTTGGAAGCCCTCGCCAACATGATCTCCCTCGGCACCCTGCAGGTCTTCACCTTTGTGAACGCAGGCGTCATCATCCTGCGAACATCCAGACCAGACGTCAACGGCAACAAGGTTCCCATGCTTATCATTGTCTTCTGCACGTGCATTTTCCTGGCGTCCATCTCGCTCAATACCAAGTGGGTCAAGGGACTGCTCTTCTTCGTCCCGTTCTTGTTGGTAGGAGGGGCTGTTCTGTGTACCGCTGCGTTGATGTCGGTGCCGAGGTGAGAGAGAGGAGCGCCTTCAAAGAATTTGATGCATATACATATATAAACTAACCCATACATTCGCTCCCAGGGCTCGCCCGCCAAACAGTTTCAAGTGCCCCTTCGTCCCCGTCGTGCCGCTTTTGGGCATCGCCTGCAACGTCTTTATGATGGGGTCTATGGATAAGACCGCCTGGGTCGATATTGGATTTTGGCTGGCCGCCGGTGTCGCAATTTACTTTGGGTACGGGGTGTGGAACAGCACCCTTCGCGACACGAACAAGTTCATACTGGGCAGGGACGTTGTCGGGGGCAACTACGACTACGGGACCGAGCCTTTGATTGACGACGGAGGAGGGGCGAGCGGAAAGGGGTACGAGGGGGAGGGCGGTGGAGGAGTAGGAGGAGGAGTAGGTGGAGGAGGAGGAGGAGGAGGAGGAGGAGGAGGAGGAGGAGGAGGAGGAGGAGGAGGAGGAGGAGGAGGAGGAGGAGGAGGAGGAGGAGAAATTGGAAGCTGGTTCAGCTTTTAGTGCTATAAATTTATTATTTCTTTTTATTGCGCAGCTCGAGCAGCTGTCGCACGCTTAGCTTGGTAGCAGCAGTGTCAGGGGCGGAGGTGTTGGTGTTGCCTTGGGAGGTGTTTGTGTTTTTGCCATCTCTCTTGTTCTCCTTCTTCTCGTAGTCCAACAGCTGCGAGGACGATAGTGGATTAGCGGACGACGAATTTTCTTTTTATGATGATGCAGTTGGTTCTCACCTCCTTGTTGGCCGTGATCAAGTCCTGTCTGATCCTCGCCAAGCCGGTTTCATTCCTCTCGATCAAATCCAAGATCTCAGCATCCTCCACGTCCTCCTCATCAGAAAACTCATACTCATCGTTGGGATTCTCGACTGTAAGGCCGGCTTCCTCACGCAGCTTCTGCAGGAACCCAGTCTGAATTCGTTCCGTTGCCGTGTTGGGCCTCTCCAGGCCTAGGTCGTCGTAGAGCCCTTTTCTGCTTCCCGCAGTGCTGGGACGGCTGCCGGAACGACTTCCCGGCCGGGAGCTGGAGGGTCTGGACCTTGGTCTGGAACTAGACGGTCGACTCGAGGAGACGCTGCTGCCGGCGCTTGAGATTCTGGGTGTTGGTAGGCCGACGTCCGGATAACTTGGCACGACGTCCTCCAAAGTCAGAACTTCAGCGCCGCCCATGCTCCAGGCTCCCTTCTGCGATGCGATGGGTGTCGATGGATGTGCGAGGCGACGAGTGAAGCGACGAGCGGACAAGAATGGATGGGCGCTCGTGACGTTAGAATGAAGGCCGAAGAGACTGATAAATCTAACATGATACTCATTATATTGGGATCACAGCGATCATCATTTACTACGTCGATCTCACCTGTCCTCCCCCACCTCTGCCCATTCGCAAGCCCTCATTCTCAATTTTCAAAACCTCAAGTTCCTTCCGCAGGCCCTTGTTCTCCTCGATCAGAGTGTACATGTTGCTGTTCTCTCTTCGAAGGCATTCCAGCTCTTTCCGCATTTCGTCCATCCCACTGAGTGTTACGTTCGAGCTCGTTCCCCCGTTGATGCTATGCTTCTTCAGCGACTTATTTTCAGCGTCAAGAGTTTCGCACTTGACCAGCAGCTTCCTCACAATCTCCCAAGGATCGTTGTGGTTCATGGACTTGGGCACTTCGACTTCTCTAACTTCTCCGAAAGTGTCAGAAAGGGCGACGCCGTGAACGTTCAGCATGGCGGCAGCACGCGTTATATCTTCGGCAGCCTTCTTATTGCTATTGCTATTGCTATTGTTGTTGTTGTTGGTGTTGGTGTTGGCATTGGCGTTGGCGTTGGGGTGGGATGGTGTGGTGGAGGAAGTGGAGGTAGCGCCCTTGCTGACACTACTGCCTCTCAGTCTCCCGACAAACTTCCTGCTGCCCTTGCTCTTCGCCTTCTGCAAGTCGTCCGCAAGAGCTTTGATCCTCTCGTCTTCTCCTTCCTGTGAAGAAACGAAGAGGAGGCGTGGAGCCACAGAGAAACGAAGCGACGAGTCAGATAATAATAATGTAGCATTGACTTATAAGGTGGTTCACTCACCTCCTCGTCGCCGTAATTATAATCGTCTTCCTCCTTTTCGACATCAAGCATTTCGCTTGCGCGGTACGTCAGCAAAATGGGGTCACTGTTTAAGCCGCCAAAGGTTGTGGTGTGTTCGGTGGGGGATCTATTGTTAATACTTTTGAGGTTCAGCTTTGGCACAGCAGATTTTTTTGAGGACTAGGGTTGGGAAGGAGGTGAGGAGAGAGGAGCGAAGCGAAATGATGAGTTAGAATAGTCACGTGGCATTGATTGCTGTGCATTTTGTTAGAGATGCGCTCACCTCCTCGCCATCATTGTCATCGTTGTCTCCATCAACGCACAGTTCGTGGTCCAACTCTTCAATGTCCACCCCGTCAAGAACTTCGAGCGACTTACAGCTTCTGATGACGGCCTGGCGGTATCCCTCTTTTGAGGACGTTTCATTTCCTTCGAAGGAGCTGCGGGTTGGTGCGGTGGGTTAGTTTGGTAGTTTCGTAGTTTGGGGGAGAGGCAGGGACTTCATGAATTCTCACCAATCCTTGAGGTTCACCAGGAGGGAGAGGGTACGTTGAAGGAGAGGGAGCGAGGAGAGCTTGTTTGAGAAGAGACAGAGGGTGGAGAGGTCCGCGAAGGAACCTTGGGAGTTCGAAAGGCGGGCAATTGCTGTTAAAGACTGCGTGGGAGATGGTGTTAATAAGTGCGGTGTTTGGGAGCAGCGAGGGAGCATAGTAGAGTATATTCTGGAACGAGTATCGAAGAAAGCGAAACGGCCAAGAGTCGAGACAGCGGTATTTGTTGATCATAAATCGCACCTCGTCGTCGAGCATATTGTTGCTGAGAAAAAGCCTCTTGAGGAACTTCAGCTCTGCCAGCTCCTCGATACATTCGCTTGTTAACTTGTTGAAATTGAGGTTCAGGTCCTTCAAGTTTCGAAGGTTCCTGAAGTTGACCAGAGAGGTGAACATGTTGTGGCTGAGACTCAACGTGGTAAGGTTGCACATGGCAACCGAAAGGGACGCATCGATAGACGACAGGTCCATTGACCGCAAAATCAGCTCCTCGATCGATGACACTTCATCCTCCATTGACGACTCCAGGGCGAGGGCCTGTGGGGGTGGGGTAAGGGAGTGGGGTATCGGGGGTGGGGGAAGGAATGGAGTAGGGGTTTGGATAGGGAATAGTGTTGAGGCGAGCTAGAGTTAGATTGGCGTTGTAGTGGATGGGGGGGGGCAGTGTGAAACGCAACGTAATTTCTGGTGGACTTTGACTTTGAAACGAACCTTGGAGAGGGAGGTGAGAGGTGCTGGGGGCATATTTCTTAGTGGGAACGAAAGACAGTACGATATAGGATATTGTCGCCAGCTTTGAGAAAATTGGGTCGGGTCCTGTCAGAAATGAAGTTTTTGCGTGCTTGAGGGGCTGGTTCTGAGGTAGTAAAGTCGGTTTGAAATCAGAGAGCTGAATTTCTGGAACTCATTTATAAGGGTGAGGGGTTGCTACGATAATGCGAAGCGGTTGTTGGCAGCGGCTACCTATGACTCCCTTTCTGTCTACGTATTTCTAACACTGCATACTGGTCTCATCTTCATTAAAGACAAAACATTGCCCCTCCCACCCGTAAAGTGGAGTTTATTTAGCCCCATGTTCACCAACAAAGAGCATACGCCACTGGAAAATGCAGTTCCGGAAGAATACACGGTGACCTCAGGATTCCAAGATCCGCCCTTATGGGTTACTGGTGAGCAGCTGTGAGGGTAAATTATTTTGCAAAATTACTAACTTACAGTATCGCAGCTTCCAAGAGGTGCTTAAATATTTTGGAGGCGATGCCTTCAACTGGGGAGTTGTCTATTTTTGAGGCTTGCTATGAGATTGGGAGGGCGTGCAATAAATTTAGGGATTTTGCTGGGGCACGGAGATACTATGGGCGAGCTAAGCGGGGGTACGAGAAAGCTCAGGGACCTGAGAGCGAGAAGGCACTCGAGCTGTCGTATTTCTTGATTTTGTGCACCTTGTGGAAAGACACGGACGAAAGAATTGAGAAGTATAAAGAGCTAGCGGAGAAGGCGAAGAGTGTGCTGGGAGAGGAGCACCCTTTAACTTTGAGGACACTCAACGAACTCGGAGTTGATCTGAAGAGGTGAGAGGTTGCAAGGAGCGAGCTGATGAGATGCGTTTACGGGATCAAGGAGAATCCTCACATTCGCTCCACTCGTCGCAGTCTTGGAGATTACCAAGAGGCAAAGGAATTTTTGGAGCCATGTTTAGCGGGTAGGGAAAGGGTACTAGGGATGGATGATTTAGAAACGTTGAAGACGGCGGGGAATTTGGGGCAGGTTTATGAAATGCTGGAGAAGAAAAATAATACGTTCGGGAATTACAAGAGGGCGCTTGAGCTGCATGAGAGGACTTTGGTGGGATTTGAGAAGCAGCTTGGCAAAACCCATTCTAATACGCTAGGTAGGTACAAAGAGATTGAGGCTGCGAGGGACCGAAGCGATGATCTAGCCTTGAGCGTTTACTGTGGAAAGCGAGTACCGAGCGAAGCGAATCTTTGTGTGGGCGAAGTGTATTCGAATTCCAACACTCACTTCCCTTGCTCCTCCCAACTTTGGTCACCACAGCCACGTTGGTGAACATCGCATGTGTTTACCAGAATGATAGAAGACACCATAATGCTTTCATCACATTCTCTCAAGCACTGGCCGGTTATGAAACTCAGTTAGGTACAGAGCACAAGGACACAAAAGACTGCGCCAAGAACCTCGCCGCCACAGCAGCCTGCGCGAGGGAGAAGCAATTTCTTACAAAGTTGTTAAAAGTGTACCCACATATATTAATCGACACGCCAGCGTTTGGAGAATTTATTTGAAATACGAATTCATATTCTTTTTGGTTTGGGGTTATGGTTATGGTTATGGTTATGGTTATGGTTATGGTTATGGTTATGGTTATGGTTATGGTT
>BRXY01000243.1:4960-19310 GCA_030267945.1 Triparma strigata
GGGGAGTCATACTCTATTTATCTGACCACTTTTATTCTAACACCTCTCCTATTTGTTTCAGATCGCGCCTTACCTACGAACTAACGAGTTCGGTGTCTGCGAGTTCCTCGGAAAGCCCATCATGACGAGCTCAGGCCCGTGCACCAGCGCCATGGCAGACGGAGGCATAAGTTGAGAAGGAAGAGGAACAAGAAAGAAAGAAAAGGAAGGAAGGGAAGGAGAAAATTGGGGAAACATTGTGTTTTTTTATGAAGTCGCTTGCGTTACTTTTTATTTGTTTTAATGTTTGTAACGTAACAACAGTTCTACTTAGTTCTTCAGCTACTAGTCTTCAGAATGACGTCAACGACGCTCTTGAAGCTGAAGGGTTCCTTCTCCGCGAGCTCGCTCATGACCTTCCTGTTAACGATAACGTCGCTCTTCCTCCACTTCTCGATGAACACCCCGTACCGGATCCCGTACATGCGGAGGGAAGCGTTGAGGCGCATTATCCAGGTGGACTTGAAGCGACGCTTCTTGAGCTTGCGGCCGACGTAAGCGTGCTGGTATGATTTTTCAAGGCGCTGGATGGCGGCGGAGAAGATCTTGCCGCCGCGGCCTTTGAAGCCTTTGGTGAAGTGTGTGGAGTGTGTGGAGTGTGTCAGTAGTAGTATTGGTAAGGAGTAAATGTGAAATGATGATTCAGGTGTATGATGTAGGTGTTGGCAGTACGGTGAGGAGATAGTATGCTCACGATAATCTGCGGATAGTATATGGCGGTTTGCTGCTGCTGTTGCTCACCTTTAGCCAATTTCATGGTCCGTTTATGCTTCTTACTAGCGAAGTTTCTAACCGCAATATTATTAATGCCATTAAGGCCATTATTAAGGCCATTAAGGCCATTAAGGCCATTATTAATGCCATTATTGAGGCCTGCTATGGGGCCAGCTATAGGGTTCATTCTTTTACCTAACGAACATGGAAGGTGACGTAAAGGTTGAAGGAGTGATGAAATCATAATACTGTGCGATCAATAAATGGGAACTGTGTGTGGCACGTCAATGGACACTATAAAAGGACAATAAAAGGGAATACGTGCTCAGGAAGGAACGAGGATGATTCGTTATAACAACAATTTACAGAATATACCGTACAAGCACAGTAAGCAACAATTATTCACAAGGTTGTTATCACTATTACGACACTATATTATGGATGTGAGGCCTGCGATATTGCTGCGGGAGAAAAAAGCTTGGCTGTTTTCCAGTCGTTTTTCACAGCGTTTCAGCCACTATCCACAAAATCATACCAACGCACATTCAGATGCAGTCCCTTCTGCTAGCGTGCTTCTGCCTCCTCTTGGTCCCTTCTCTATCGTTCTCCTTCGGTTTATCCCCGAAATGTTCGAATTTAGTCCCTCTCAAATTCGTCGACATCACAGCCCCGAGGTCCCCGAGGTCGCCTCGGCAGCTAGCCCTCCACACGGCCCTCCACGCCGTCAAATACAAACTCGACGGTAACGAGATCCGCGGTCCAATAACTCCAATCTCCAACTTCCTCGTAACTCGTATGAAAGATTCCCTAACAACAACAATGGGTGGTATTCTCCTCCCCGATCAATCTAAAACCCGTCCTTCAGAAGGCATAGTCCTCTCAGCCGGTCCAGGCCGCCGTCACCCTCACACCGGCGTTCTGATCCCCAACGTTTGTAAGGAAGGTGATTCTGTCTTGTACGGGAAATTCGACGGTACGAAGATTAATTATAACGATGAGGATTGTAATCTAATTAGGGACGATGATGTTATTATGATTTATGAGGGTGCTAGTATGACAATGACAAACTGTAGGCCTGCGAAAGGTGAGAGAGATATGACGTGGGCAAAACACACACGTTCACAACACACAACACACGCAATAACTAACCCCTTTTCACAAACAAACACAAAACAAACACAGATTACATCCTCGTAGAATACAACAAACCGTCCACCGAGACCTCCACAGGAATCGCCATCGCCGCCGCGGCGACGAAGGACCTCGAACCTTGCTCCGGAACCGTGGTTAAACTCGGGGAGGGGAGGACGACGAGCGAGGGAAAGGTCAGCCCGTGCGTTTTCGGGGTCGGGGATGAGGTTAAGTTCAGGGATTACGCGGGGCAGGAGGTTAATATTGAAGGGAAGGAGTTCGTGGCGGTTAGGATGGCGGAGGTTTTGAGCGTTCTTTAGCGGGGTTAGGGGCGAAATTTCTTTTAGGAGGAACGTCGACTTGGGTTTTTATTTAATAAAATTGTGATTTTCAGTTCTTGCAAGTTTGTACCTGCTCATAGCAATATCTGGTCCCTCTTGTGCATCGCCCTACACAGGTCGATCCCGTCGTCAAACGCATGCCACACCTGTATGCAGAACTCGTCAACGATCCCGTCAAAGGTCTCCTGAACGAAGTCCTTAGAGAACATGCTCCTGATTATCCAACACGCTATGCTGGAGCAAAGTGAGACGTGGGAGGTGATCGTCATCGTGCAGCCCGTGGGGGAGGGAGAGATCGTAACGGTGTAAATTTGGGAGGTAAGGGGAGAAGACTGTTGGCGAACGAAAAAATGTGTTGGTGTTGGTGTTGAAACAGGCCCGTTCTCTCCCCTTCTCCTTCTTCTTCCCCACTTCCCCCACGTCTCACCTCACGTCTCACCTCAGTCTGCTCCATGACCTTGGTGGTGGATGAGGAGTCGAACTTGGTCACGGTCATGTAACGGGTCGTTTTGTAGCTTGGGAGGAAGGCAATCTTGCCGTGAGAAAAGTACTTTGTGCCAAGGCCCCACTTCGCGGGGGATTCAGGGTCGATTTCAACCTCACAGACATTTTTATGCCAAAGCGAATTGTTCTCATGATGAGAAAGGAAGTCAAACGCGTCCTCCGCAGAGACGTCCGGTATTTCAATGCTGGCCATAGAGGTGTATATTTTGCTACGTGGCATTAGATGTAAGAATGCAAGAAGAGGGTGAGCGGGCGATAGGGAGAGCGGCCCGTTGCTTCCTTCACTCCTATTCACCCCCCTGTTAACACCCCTCACCTTTCGGCCCATCCGCCCCAGACCACCTCGTCCTCGCCCTCCTCTTCGCCCCCCACTGCGAGTAGCTTGTCGTTCTGGGCGCGAAGCCTCTTTTCTACCTCATTCACACCCTGTATCGGAGAGAATCCCAGGAACCATAAGATGGCACGAAGACCAAAAAAAACAACGGGGACAATAAAAAACCTCAGGCCCAAGGCTGCGGTGAGAGAAGCGGCGAAACAGATGATGATGGCGTTAGAGAACACAAATAAAAGTCAGTATCTGTCTATTTATCTCACCGATAAAACCCCCCGTTCTACACACCAGTAGCGCCCCCTCGCACAATCCACGTTTTAGGGCATAAGGATGTGTTAAACCCCTATAGAATAACTGCTGCCTGGGGAATAGTGATCCCTCTGTTAACACCTCCTCGTCATGCAGTGATTCCTGCTCGTCACGCCCCCCCCACACCTTGCTGGTCGGCTGTGGCACGACTCTTGGCGTCACTCTACAAGGAGCTGTTGCAGAGAGTGAGGGAAAGGGGGGCGGCGCCTTTGTCGCAATCTGCTGTTCCCCTTGGTCGCCTTTGGCTGGATTCGGGGGCGGGGGTTGTTTGGTGCCGCTGTTAGGGATACCCATGGAAATGGGAAAATTGCAAGCTCCCACCGGAGGCTGAGGGGGGTTTATCAATGAGAGGGAGAAGAGTGTTTTTTATTTGGTTCTCCTTGATCTAATGGAAAAGAAAGTGTGGTGTCCGCAGCAGGCAAATTTCCCTAGGGACGAATTATTAGACCCCTCTCCCTCTCTCTGAAACTTAGAATCAGGAGCAAAAAAAAGCTTGGGTGTCTCTTAATAAAAGGATTCCTCTTTCCTCACTCGCATCTCCCTTTCCAGGCACTGTGCCACTTTTTTTTTCAGGCAGCATGCTTCGCCTCCGTCCGCTCGCGCGGGCCCCGCTCCGCCGCTACTTCTCGGCGTCTCAGATGAAGGACGAGTACGGAGCGATGAGCGACGCTGGCGATACGTTCGAGCATGACGGGCCTTTTACTCTCGAAGTAAGTGCCCCGCAAGTACAGCTCTTTTCTTACCCAAATTTTGCCTTGACGACTTCGAATCTGGCTGAACTGTTGATGACGTCTCCGCATCGTTGTGTGTTACAGGCGTGTGGAACCCCCAATCTACGTTATCTGCGCGGAATTAAATGAAAATACTAGCCAACAGGCCTACCGGTCGCCTAGTGTGTGTCGTTCTCAGCACCCTCTACTATCTCCACTCACCACGCCCCTTCCGTCCCTTGCTCGCGCAGTCCGGTGAAGTCCTGCCACACGCTCAGCTGCGCTACAACACCTACGGCAGCTTGAACCCAGCTGGCACCAACGTCCTCCTTGTGAACCACGCCCTGACTGGCAACTCCGATCTCGCGTCCTGGTGGGGCTCGATGCTCGGGCCTACGCTCGCCTTTGACACAGACAAATACTTCGTGGTCTCCGCGAACATCCTGGGGAGCTGTTACGGGAGTACAAGTCCTACTTCAGTTGATCCTTCGACTGGGGAACCTTACGGGAAGTCTTTCCCTTCCGTCAGCGTCCGTGATACTGTGAAATTGCAGGGGAAGCTGCTGGAGAGCTTGGGGGTGACGAGTTTGAAGAGCGTTGTTGGGGGAAGCTTCGGGGGGATGCAGACGTTGGAGTATCTATTCACAGGGCAGGAGTTCGGTCCCGAGACGAGGAGCGCTATTCCAATAGGTGCGAAGAGCGACCCGGCTCGTCCCCCTTAATGATAATAATTCTAACCCCGCCCGTGCAGCCTGCGGCTCACACCACACAGGCTGGCAGATCGGTATCTCCGAACTCCAGCGCCAGGCCATCTACGCCGACCCTGACTGGGCTGAGGGAGAAGGCTGGAACGCCAAGAAGGGCCTCGAAGTTGCGAGGCAGATAGGCATGATTTCTTACCGCACTAGCCAGGCGTACGAGGAGAAATTCGGGAGGGGTGTGCAAGGGGGGAAGATCTACGGGAGCGATGCCGAGTGGGATGTCAAGTCGTACTTGGAGTATCAGGGAAGGAAGTTCCTCGACCGCTTCGATCCCATAACCTACGTAAAGCTGACCGAGCAAATGGACTCCCACGATATATCCCGCGGCCGCGGTGAAATGAAGGTGAGCACGCGATTCCGTTCGTCACAATCACGGCTACATTATTCTTACTCGTCGCTTCGCTGCTCGTCGCAGGCGGTTTTGAATTCAGTCAAGGTGCCGACTTTGATAGTAGGGATAGACAGTGACGTTCTGTACCCGGTGCACGAGCAGGAGAGTTTGAGGGACGGTATCCAGGGGAGTGAGGTGAGTGTGTCTCGATTGTTCAGTGGACGGGCCCGTTTCTAACATCCGCTCGTCCCGCTTGTTGCAGCTGGTCGTGGTCAATAGCGACGCTGGGCATGATGGGTTCTTGCTCGAGCAGGAGGAGGTTAGCAAGAATGTGATTAGGTTCTTGGAGTCGATTGAGTAAATGTGTAAATAGGGGGAATAGGAATTGCTACGTAACCGCGGATTGAACCATACCAGTAAATAAACCGGTGCGAGCAAAGCAAAGCAAAAGATACTTTTATCATCAAATGACAACATCATCATTATCCATCTCATCATCGTCCGCATCTCCCAATATCAACCTCGCGCAACTCCTGCCGTACCTCCCGTGCGTCAAGAACCCTCTACTCCCTAACCCCGTGAAGACAAATTCCCTCTCACCCAAGTACTCGACTATGGGTATTCTGCCGTTGTTGGTGCGCTTGGGATTCGCCCTGACTCCCTTGGTGACCTCGTATTCTTTCCCGTTGAAGAGGTCCGGTCTGAGGTTCTCGGCCTTGGCCTTTATGCTTTCGAAGACTTCCGAGTCGGAGTTTAAATATCTGCGGCGAGTAGAGATAGAGTTAGAGTTAGAATCACTCGGCGGGGGAAACGACGAAATGAATTGATTGCCTTACCTCTCTCCCTCGACTTCGTTAGTGGCACCAACAATCAAACTTCCGCCAATGGGGCTCACGTACTTTCCGCAAATGATTCCAAAATCGACTCCCTCCTCGTTCTGAAACTTCAAGCTGCGACCCACAATCGGCTGACAATCCAAACTCTTGAACCTCTCCGAATACAGCATATCACCGCCTCCGCAAAAGACGTTGACGGCATCTTCACCTTGCGGCTTCGTGATTTTGTCGAAGTCGACCTCCCCGATTTTGTACTCCAGCGTCCTGCCCTCGGCGATCATGCCTTTGCACACTTCCAATAAAGCCTCGCAGTACGCCTTCGGGTCAAGGACCAATCCCTTGTCTAATTTAACCCCTCCCCCCTTCGCCCTGCACTTGGTAACATCATAAAACTGTCGAGAAGCGAAGCAACTAGTTAGCACATAGTGCAGATCACAGCATGCGAAGCACCATCTTGCTGCGATAATATTTACTCACCTCTTCCTCGCCCATGATCTCGCACCCCGTGTTTCCCAATGACTCAACGTGTTTTTCCTCCAGCGCCGCCTTGTAAATCACGTCCGTCTTGACAACGTTTTCGTTTAATTCCCTACATCGGTCGATCATGGAACGCGTTATATCGTAGTCGAGGACGTTACGGGCGGGGGACTTGCCCTTGGGAGTGTAGGGGTGGAAGAAGCCTCCGGCGACACTAGTGCCTCCCGATGTGCCTGGAGATGACGCTGCGACGAGAGAAGCGACGAGCGAAGCGAAGAGTTAAAAAGCAATGCCCGAATGAATACAATGCGTTGTCAGCTCGTTACCTGAGTGGATTGTTATGTCAAGGTCAGGATCGGAATTCAAGAGCCAATACGATGTGCTCAATCCCGCGAGACCTCCTCCGTAGATGTTGACTTTCTTCGGAGACGGAAGGACACTCCAATCCAATTCAACCAAGCAGGAGGAAGACGTGAGGAGCGCTGATATAGGACAGCGGTTCTCAACAGTTGAAGACAACTCTTCGAGACGCTCAGGCGGAAGGGCGGAACGCCTAGGCAGACGCAGCTGAACTTTTCCCCTGATCTCCTTCAAGGCCGTGGAGACTTCGGGGTCGGTGATGGGTTTCTTGATGACCTCTCTCTGGTCCCTCCAAGCCTCGATCGAAATATCCATCGACATTATAGGCACGGGTTCATCTAAATTCTTAGCGACGTAATCGGTAGTCGCGGTCAAGCAACCCGACAGCGAAGAAAGCAGCATGTACACGGGCTCGGGGTTCTTGTCGGTTCCGCCTGAGAACTTGGTGGTGTCGGTGGAGAGGACGTGTTTCGTGCCCTTCCGCATTTCGCTTTTTGACTGGACGCCTGTTCCGAGAGATTGGACTTTGTAGCTGAGTAGGCGTGAGAAGTTGAGGGTGTTTTCTGCTGCCTTTGTTGATTGCGATTGGGGGGCGATCTCACCTTTTCTTCATCATTCGTTTAACTGTAGATTTAACTGTAGATTTAACCGTAGAAGTTTGGCGGGTTTGAACCCTAAAGCTTGCTGTAATAGGAGGAATGACGAAACAACGCGACAAAGGAAGGATTAGGGAGGTCAGCATCGTGAAGGTGAGGAGGGTTCGTAGCATTAGAAAGGAAGTGAAGGAGGATATTTCTTTCCAACGTCACTGCTATGATCTATCGTTGGTTTGAGGTGTGTTTCAGATCGATTCAGTGAGGTGTGGAGAAGGCAGATGCTACGCGCTTCGATGAAAATCCAAAAGTGGTGATTTTGCTGCGAAACTGCTTTTGGCCTTTAACTCTGCTTCCAAAGGCGGCGGGTAATAAGAGTAGGAGTAAGAGTAAGAGTAAGAACGGGGGCGTGATAATCGCAAAGTACGAGAACGAGATAATAGCGAAGGGGAAGGCGCTTGGAGAGCAGGCGTTGAAGATGAGCGAGGGGGGGGGAGGGGCGGTGTAGGATTAAGTTGAACAGAGGTATTTAAGTTCCAAATAGCTTTTGTTTTTATTCTTTATTCTAGCATATATAATCGTAACCTTGAAGGGTTCCCTTCATATCCCTTCCTCATCCTCTTCGAAAACCGCTATCCTGACACCTTCAACGTTGACGCCCGCCACCTTCCCGAAGGTCTTGTACTGGACACCTTCCATCTGGCAGCCTTCTATTTTGGTCATGTCTTCGAGGCAGGTTTGGAGATCTGGGACTTTTATCGTTAGGACTGTTGTGGCGTTGCTGTTGACATTGGAGAGAGATGATGATGATGATGATGATGATGATGATGATGATGGGATTAGATCGACGGTTGTGTGGGGGTTGAGGAGGTAGGAGGTTAGGGTTGGAGAGGATACACGAAGAGGGAGGGAGAAGGTTCGGGAGAAGAGGGTTGTTAGGGGCAAGATTGAGGCTGGACTCGTAGCGAAGCGTGTGGGTGAAGTTGCAATATGGGGTGAGATAATGGTGCGAGAGTAGAGGCACGGCAGCAGTGTGCAGCAAAGTACAGCAGTAGAGTAGCGTCAAAAAGTCACTAAAAGTGCATAAAAGTAATGATTCCTGCACGGCTCAGCGTCGCATCGCGTCACTAGGCGCACTCCACGTCTCTCAGTCACTCACCTTGTGGAACTTGTATCGTAACTCTGCTCAGTAGTGCAGACATTGGACTGTCGCTAGAGGCTCTCCTCTGCTCGCGCCTTGGCCTAATCTGTTATCTCTTTGAAACGCCAATATTACTGATTATTACTACTTTTTTCGATACAAGGACAAGTAAGCGATGCGTCCCGCACAGCTCAGTCTACACTAAACGACGTTATCAAAATTAAATTATTTTGAGGCATTTCGTCATTTCCCTTGGAAAAGGATAATCCAAAAATTGTGGTTATAAATTGTAAATTGCGGCAATATGGCGTCATCAGGATCTGGTGTGAGTAACTCATTCCATCACTGTAGTGAATTTTAGGCGACTGATAATCTCCAGTGCGATCAGTAATCGTTATACTTCATGAATTTCAGCATCGCTCATATTTTAAGACTCTCCGCCCTCGACCGCACTGGAGGGAGTGCCATATCTCCCCTTATAATCGTCGCGCATAATATCTAACACTTACAAACGGTCAATTCACAACACAGTATGACCTCTCTCCAACGACCTTCTCCCCTGACGGTCGGATATTCCAGGTTGAGTACGCTTCTAAATCAGTAGCAAGCTCCGGAACTCTCATCGGACTAAAGTGCTCAGACGGCATCGTCCTAGCCTGCGAGAAACTCCTCGCGAACAAAATGCTCGTCCCCGGAAGCAACAAGAGAATAAACACCGTCTCCAAGACTTCAGGCTGCGCTTTCACTGGCTTCGTGAGCGACGGGAGGCAGATCGTCAACCGCGCGAGGGAGGAGGCGAGCTCGTACTTGGACACTTACGGTATTCCAGTTCCTCCCAGCGTTTTGGCGGACAGGTTGGCGCACTACGTTCACTACTTCACGCTTCACGGTGCGCTGAGGCCTTTCGGGGCGAGCATGGTTCTAGGTTGTTACGAGGAGGACATGGACGAGGCGTCACTTTACATGGTAGAGCCTAGCGGTCAGGTGTTCAAGTATTTCGGGTGCGCCGCGGGGAAGGGGAGGCAGGGGGCCAAGACCGAGATCGAGAAGGTGAGAGGCTGTGGCGAGGGTGCTGCCTGCCGATATTCCTGCCGACTCAGAAGCAATTGTTCTAACGCCGAAAACGCAAAACACACACAAACACCCTCCTTCTCCTTCTTTCGCAGCTGGACCTCTCGACCCTGACAGTCGCCCAGGGCGTCAAGGAGGCCGCCCGCATCGTAACCATGCTCCGCGACGACGGGAAGGACAAGCCGATGGAGGTGAGAAGCGTCAAACTGTACTCTCCAGTAACAACAAATATCTAACCCAATTCTTCACCCTCTAACCCTCCTCGTCCGCAGCTCGAAATATCCACGGTCGCAGCGGAGAATAACTACGTTCACAAGCCATGTGAGAAGAGCGTGATCGCCGAGGCGGAGAAGTGGGCGAAGGAACAGATCGAGGAAGAGGAGGACATGGAGGAGGACGAGGACTAGGAATTGTTTGAGGAGGAGAAAAGAAAAAGGGGGGTGTGGGGGGAAGCGCTAGTATAACGATCAATGATCACGTGTTGTTCAAAAAAGTAAAAGCTTCAGTTCTAATATATATCCCCGAGAACCGGCCATCCATCCTCATCAATCCTCACCCTCCAGGCATGCAAAGTTCTCAACATGTCGTTCCCCGGACTAGCTTCCCAATGATTCGTGAAAATTCCCTCCTCCCCCTCCCAATATATCCCCGCGTGCCCCGGTCCAATGAAACCCGAGGTATTTGTGGGTATAACTGTCGTGCCTGTTGTATTTGCTGACGTGTTGACTAGTGCTATCCCGTCTTTGTCGTAATAAGGACCTTCGATGTCGAGACTTTTTCCCACCATTATTTGATAAGTACTATCAACTCCTCCGCAACAGTAAAACCAGTTAACGAACATGAAATACTCTTCAGTCAATGGGTGGTGGTAGATGTAAGACGCTTCTATGGAGTTTCCGTCAAGGTAACCTTCGTCTGTATTGTATCCCCTATGATTCGCGGCATTAATGAAATCGACGTTGTTGAAGCAATTGGGGAAAGAGTCGCCACATTCTTCAAGTACCTCCGTTTTGAGCATGCCCGTTTTAGGGTCCAGTTCGGTCATCCAAATACCTCCACCTCGAGCGCCCTGATTTTCGCCGTCACCGTAATCAGACCAGCTGCCAAATGTTAAATATAAACTTTGGGGTGGGGAGTAACCGTGGAGCGAAGCGACAGGTTAGACTAAAGTTGTGTGTGTGTGGTACAAAAATTGACGCGTTCTGCTCACCTTTGACCTGACTTTACAACCGATGGATCGATTGCGTGAGGAGCTCCATTATTAGCTTGTGACGATGATACGCAGACTACCGGCTGACCTGCGTCAACCCATGTTATATTTTCTAAACTGTTGACTGTGCCGTAAGCTAAACCCACGCAGAACTCGGATATGCTGGAGACACTTGGATCCACCCCTGATATTGAGTAGTACATCTTAACTTCACTTTCAGGTTCAGATGCCGGAACAAATTCAGGCGCCCAAAACGCGATGTTGCCATTAGTTAGGTACAAGGATGACCAGGGAGGGTCCAGATAACTATCGGGACCCATAACCCAGTAAGGTTCGGAATTGTCGTTGTCGTCTTGGTGGAGGTACCTAACGCCGAAAGCTTCACCGGCGCCAGACCCAGAAACTGCAAGCATAAGAGTTGGAGTTGGGTCTTCTCCGTCGAGAGGTTGGACTAGATGGAGGGAAGAAGGATCACCGCCTATACAAGCTTCCGGACTTTTGCAGGGAATGGGCGTGAGGGCGGAGAGGAGGGTGGGGGTGAGGAGGAGGAGGGGGAGGAGGGAAAGCATTTGGAGCTTCGGGGTTGTGTCGTCCCGCAGGAACAAGGAAGGATCTTTTTTTCAGTCAGAAAGATTTAACGTGAATTATTTAAGCCTGATCGGTGGGGGGTTGATATTTTCCGGCCGGCTGCAGAGGTATTGAATGACAATCCGCTTTGATTGACGTGAGGGAAAGGAATGTAGGCAAAAAGTCACTTTCCAAATTTCAATCTTTTCACAAATTTTGATCATATTCTTCACTTCGATCCCTCTGAAAGGAATAATTTTCCATTCAAAAGGCCAAGAAAGGGAAAATTCAAAGTGGATAAAAAAATAATTTTCATAAGCTCCAAATTGTCCAAATAGTGTTCTCTAAGCTATTTAAATATTCTCAGTTTTATAAATATGATTCTTATTGGGATTAAAAACTCATTTATCATGGAAATCTAGTCTGAAATTTGGCCAAGATGAAATCTTTTTCGGAGAATTTTATAAGTTTTTTGTCTCAGAGACCTTAAAATTAAGGATATGACCACAATTGAGACCAAAATGTCTCTGTTATTGAGTTGGAAAAATTCCCAAAAACTCTGGGAAAAGAAAATCGATTTTCCCAAACCTCCACGACGTTTCTGAGGATCACACGATACGCATTCGCCACCAGCATTCCCATACCACAACTCCCAGTATTTTACAGACTGGTTGAGGCGCCCCGGAGGTGACTTATCGAAGTCCAAACCAAGGATTCGACGATCTTTTCCCCTCCTCATGCTGTGCTCCATTACCCCGCTTCGTCGGCTCCACTCCGCCGCTCCATTCGCGACCCTCACTTCAACCCTAACCCTCAACAACAAGCTGATCCAACATCACGTGCCGAAACTCCAGGCCTTGGCTGCAACGCACTCGGACCCTTCCTCTGTCCTGTTCTCCTCCGCCTCCTCCACCTCCTCCACCTCCTCCACTGACACTGAAGAACACATCACGCAAAAATATAGTCGCTGCTGGATGGACAAGTACGGCCACACACACCCAACCTCCGTGATCCTCCGGCCCTCCTCCACACCCCTCCTCACTCAATTTTTGCTCTACGCAAACAACCAAAAGCTTCCCATAATACCCCAATCCGGGAACACGTCTCTTGTCGGCTCCGCGTCTCCACGTTCCTCCTCTGAGCTGGTGCTGTCGCTGGACCGCTTCCCTTCAAAAATAACACTTGACGAGGAGGAGGGGGTGATGATTCTGGATGCTGGCGCCATCCTTCAGGATGCCATTGACCTAGCAACCAAACGAAACTTCGTGTTCCCTGTGGATCTTGGGGCCAAGGGTAGCTGCATGATCGGCGGAAACGTGGCTACGAACGCCGGTGGAATATACTTCAATCGTTACGGGTCGATGAAATCGAACGTGTTGGGCCTTGAGGCCGTTCTTCCCTCTGGTGAGGTCCTTGACATGATGCGCTGCATGTTGCCGAAGAACAGCACCGGGTTCGACCTCAAGAGTTTGTTCATAGGTTCCGAGGGTACGCTCGGGGTGATAACGAAGGTAGCGATAAA
Source organism: Triparma strigata (assembly GCA_030267945.1). Classification (NCBI taxonomy): domain Eukaryota; class Bolidophyceae; order Parmales; family Triparmaceae; genus Triparma; species Triparma strigata. The sequence goes on from BRXY01000243.1 coordinate 17,909, forward strand.
GGTCCACCGGAAGCCGCTGTCCAACGACCTGTGCGTTTTTTCGTGTCCAAACTTTGAGAGTGTGCGAACCCTTGAGGACAGAATACAGACCCAGCTGGGAAGTATAACGAGCGCCGTGGAGATAATGGATCGCGGCGTATTGGAACTTACCAAGAGCAAGGTAGGCCTTTTCTGTTTCACTTCATGTCGCTTCGAATGTCGAATGCGTCAATACCGTTTGTTATGATACCACTAACCCCAACACCTCAACTTACCCTAACCCTAACCCTAAAAATAAAAATCTTTCGCTTCCCACCCCCACTCCACACACTCCACTGCAGCTGAACACCCAAGTTCCCTGGGAGCTGAGCGCCCCGTACTATGTGCTCGTGGAGACGATGGGCTTTGACCCACAAACTGACCGCTTAACCCTCGAGTCCTTTTTTGAGAAGTCGTTCGAGGACAAATTGGTCATCGATGGGGTCCTGGCGCAGGACCAGACCCAGCAGTCGGAAATATGGGCCGTCCGAGAATCCTGCGGTCCGGCCGTCAACGCTGCCGAGCAGAGCTGGAAGTACGACCTCAGTCTCGAGCTGAAGCACTGGGCCCCATTCGTCAAAACCGTGCAGTCGTCAATAGGTGACCAGGGCCGTGTCGTCCTCTGGGGCCACTTGGGAGATCGCAACATCCACCTAAACGTAGTCTCTGACCTCCGCGACGTGGACCTGGCAGAAATTATCGAGCCTGACATCTTTGATAACGCGATCAAGGTGAAGGGGAGCATATCCGCCGAGCACGGTGTTGGACTTGCTAAGGCCAAACACATGCCCAAAGTGGTCGGGGAAAATGTTTTGAACATAATGAGGGATATTAAGAGGTGTTTTGACCCCAACGGGATAATGAACCCGGGAAAGATGCTAGGCAATGAGATAGACAATTAGATAAAATACAAAATTTAACTTTATAATCATAAAGTCATCCTCATGCCATGCACTATTTATTATCATGCGACAGGTTCTATCTTTTTGGGCCGTCGGAACGCCATTAGTAATTTTGCTACGAAGGACCGCGCAATAAGGAAGATGCCATCCTTATCCTGGTCTCCAGTACCCCCCTTGCCACCCTCGCTCCCCTCGGTTGCCTCTGGCACTCTCACCACACCAACATCTTCAAAACCTACTTCACCGATCAACTTCAGCTTACAACTCTCAAGAATATTTTCAACTCTTGCCCTCGTCAACCCTTCCAACTCCGATATAGATTGTGCTGCAGCCTCCAAATCAACTGACTCTGCCAGTCCAGCGCCAAAAGTCATGGCCATGATGCCATCAGCGTATCGACATGCCGCTCGAAAGTATGTGTGACTCTTCGCAGTTTTGTGGCTGCGCAACGGGACCCTCACCCCTCCCTCATTCTCCCCAGC